>JAOXYA010067751.1:0-11684 GCA_028565675.1 Sorex palustris | reverse complement strand
ATCCCTACTCCATCCTAGCTTCCCTTTTCCTCAGCATGTGGAGCCGGTTTCCAAACCGTGGCATGATCCTCCTGGCCCTTATCTCTACTGTCCTTAGGTGTTAGTCTCATATTATGCTACTTTATATTCCCCCAAATGAGTGCAGTCCTTCAATGTCTGTCCCTCTCTTTCTGACTCATTTCACTTAGCATAATACTCTCCTTGTCCATCTCCATGACTGTTTCAACCTGAGCCTATAATTGGGTCCATGCCAAGAATTGGAAGAATTTGTGGTGCTGTGGCAAGTTGTGAAATGGGACCCGAGAGAAGCCACCTGGGAGCTTCCAACGCAGCTGTGTGGAATTTAGTCCCTCTGTTGAGGAGTAGAGCCATCAAGAATCTGCTGGAGTCTGCACAGCTGTTTGGGGGGGGGTGTGTGCAGGCACCTGGGGTAAGATAAGGGCTCCGGGCAGCTTCCCTTTCTGATGTTTTTCAGGTGGGCAGTTTACATGCCTGAAACTCCTTGGGTGGAAACTCCCTCTGCTGGGCCAGAGCAATAGCACAGCCCATAAATCCCTTGCCTTGTATGCAGCTGACCCGGTTCGATCTCTGGCACCACATAGAGTAAGCTCAGTGCACTGTCAGGTGTGGCCCCCAAACA
The DNA here is from genome assembly GCA_028565675.1 of Sorex palustris. NCBI lineage: Eukaryota > Metazoa > Chordata > Mammalia > Eulipotyphla > Soricidae > Sorex > Sorex palustris. Next base: position 11,044 of record JAOXYA010067751.1, on the reverse strand, counting down.
GAAAGGGCCAGAGCAGTAGCACAGTGAGTAGCATAGCATTTAATATCCTGTAGATGAGCACAATGCTGGAGTGATAGCACAGCAGTAGGGCTTTTGCCTTGAGCACAGCCAGCCCGGCCGAGCTGGGTTCGATTCCTCCCCCCATCTCAGAGAGCCCAGCAAGCTACCGAGAGTATCTCACCCACACAGCAGAGCCTGGCAAGCTACCCGTGACATATTCAATATGCCAAGCACAGAAACAAGAAGCCTCAAAATGGAGACGTTACTGGGCCCGCTCAAGCAAATCAATGAACAATGGGAGGACAGTAACAGTGACCCCATATGATACCCCGAGCACTGCCAGGAGTGATTCCTGGGGTGTGGGGCCAGGAGTAAGCCCTGTGCATTCCCACATGTGCCTCCCCCCCCATCAAAAAAAGAAAAAGGAAACCCTCTGCAGGCTGCACCAGATGTTGCTGGTGTTCCTCCCCATGCCCAGAAAGATGAGTTCATCCTTGAAGGGGATGATTTTGAACTTGCTTCAAGCCCAAAGGCTTTGATCCAACAGGCCATGGTAATTAAAACAGGGCTATCAGACAAGCTGTGGGTGGCAGATCCGTCTGCAGAAGGAACAGGGCCACTGACCTGACCCCCAGAAGGACTCCAGATGCAGAGGGCTTTGAGCAGAGGGCGAGGTGGTGAAAACCCAGCTCTAGACATGGTGTGGCACCCTAAACAAAAGCTGCACCCACCAGTCCCCCCCTGCAGGAGCGTCTGCCGCTCCCTGATGCTTCTCCTGAGTCCTCCGGGCCTCATTGACCCTCTTAACCTTTATTGTTCTTATCATCCAGAGCACACAGCTGGCAGCTCCCTATTCCCCAAAGTCTCTGTCTTCTCACACTAGTCACCCCTGAGTCTAGAGGGCTCCTACATCAAGTCTTTGGCACCTGTGGCATGTCTCTTTGCAGCTGCTCTGAATACCTAGCCCTCAAAGAGGCATCCTGGTTACTCCAAACATCCTAAAATCTCCAATTTGCAACAGCCTCCAGACTGTAGCTGACCCACACGAAGGAAATGGATGCAGATAGTTCAATGAATGGAGTGGCTGTTTGATAACTTAAGTTGAGTTGGCATTTGGGCGGTGGACTGGAGCGAAAGTGTAGCACGTAGGGCGCTTGCCCTGCACACAGCTGACTTGGGTCCTATCTCCAGAATCCCATGTGATTTCCTGAGCCCTGTCAGGAGTGATCCCTGGACTGAGAGCCCAGATAAGCCCTGCGCACTGCCAGGTGTGATGTGATGTGTGTGTGTGTGTGTGTGTGTACATATGTGTGTACATATGGGAAGGACTGGGATGTGACTCCAAGAGCCTGTTTTGCATGCAAGAGCCCAAGGTTTTATTGCTGGCACTGCATGTTTCCCTGTATATCACCAGGAGTGACTCCTGATCACTGAGCTGGGAGTGTTCCTAGAATCCCACAGGACATGATCCCAAAACCAACCCAAACAAAACAAAAAACACACAAGAGAAAATAAAATAGGTACCCTTTGTTTGCCCAGTATCACACATTCTGCACCCCTCTGCACCCCACACCCCCCGCCCAGTCCTTTTCGAGAATTTTGTTTCCTTAGACTTCATCGTTATGGTTCTCACAGGAGATATCACATTGTTCCCTGGTTCTAGAGTTTATCTGATTGGAACAACTTCCAGGGTCTTTACCTTGGATTATTTTTTCAATGAGAAACCTGAGTGAAGGTGGAGAAAGTCTCTTTCTGCTGGCTAGAGTGACATAGATGTCCTAGTAAATTTGTGAGCGATCGCTCCCCATAATTTTTACCACCTGGAGAAAGCAGATCATTAACTAGAACAAAGAATAAAATTGTACAGAGTGAGGTGTAAGCCCTGCACACAGTCGGGTGTGGCCCAGAAACCAACCAAATAAACAAAGGAAGAATAAAACAAATGAAGAGTGAGTGAAGGCCCAGGACAGGAAGAATTGCAGAGAACCCCGATGGTCTTAGAGATCCTGGATTCAGTTATTCCCAGGCCCCAGGCACATTCCTGTCTTGGCTTTTCGTGAAATCACATTATTCCTGAGAATAAACGCCCTCTGTTTCGTAAATGAATTTCAGTTAGGTCTCTGTCACTTGTAACCACACAAGTCCTAGCTAATACAGCACAGCCTGACTCGTGGTACACACAATAAAAGACAGTGGATGAATAAAACCTCATTCGACCCAGTTATAAAGTCTTGTATACAGGGTTTCTTTGCCCCCAAACTTCCCATCCTTATTTGTGGTTTCATATTATTTTTATATTAGCATCCCTCCCCAAGCTAGTACAATACTGAATAGAGAAGGGGCCACTTTAGATGTTACAGTGATTGGTTTTTATTTTCAATGACTTTTTATCTGGGCACATTTATGAAGAATCTCAGCTGCTTGAGGTTACAACACCATCTGTGCATGATGGGAAACATTTGTAAAGATTTTGTGCTGTACCCAAGGCAATGGGCTGACCCCACTGGATGGCCAGCAGAAGCAAGGGTGAAGGGCTCCACGACAAAGAACACAGGATGAGAGACTAACCTGTCCTTTGGATTTTCCCAGCTTCAAATTGGGACACATGGCCTGGTTCAGATGAGGTAACTTACGGGAACAATGACATGACTTATTTGACATTGGGTGACCAGCTCAGCATTTCTGGTGGCCATATTTGAAGAACTAATCTATAGCATCTTTCTCAAGACAGGCTGTTCTCCTTACTCTCACCCAAACAGGCTGTGTTTGTTTTCTTCTTAGCACATTTGCTTACGGACTCATGGATGCCAAATACCCCCCCACCCCCTCTTACTTTGTTGCCTTCCATGTGTATCAAACCAACCCTCCTGGGCCAGCACACTTACCTTCTTTAGAAACAAGGAATCTAAGATGCTTCACTTGGCATGTCATCATTGAGCCTAAGGAAGTCTAGTACAGATCCTAAAAGTTCCCCACTCTGCATTCCCATAGGAAGCATCATCAGCTGATCTCAAAGTTCTTTTCCCACAAGACTGGTGAGAACTTTAGGATTCCCGGGCACTAAAAACCCTCAGGAACCAGTGAAATGCCATGAAATCCAGTCACTTTCTTTGATCCATTCCCTTGTATTGTTCTTTTGAAGTTTCTAAATATGCTTGTCTCCTTTCTCCAACGGGGCTCTTAAGTCCTGGAGGATGGGAATCATTGCAATAATACTCATAACAAGAACATTATCAATTATGATGACAACAGCCATGACAGTAATAATAGCAGCAGCAGATACTTTAATGGGTGGACACTCTGCTGACCAGTCTCCATAAACTTCTAATTAAATCCTTAGGACAATCCTGGCAAGAGAAATTAGTGCTGTCCCCATATTACAGGTGGGGAGACTGAGCCACTTACTGAATTGATTTGTAAAACTAAAAATGATAAGGATGCAAGGTATATGTTGTGACTATTTGATTCGATATCACCCATAGTGATGACAACAGTGTATCATTTAACACATCTCCTTTTATAGTTACTGTGTATGTGTGTGTGTGTGCGCGTGCACACACACACACACACACACACACACACCCCCCTAAAATCAGCTCTTGATTAATCTCCAGTCTTTCCTGTACAGGACTATGCACTCATCTTCATGATATACCTTCATTTTCCTCCTTTGTAGACCTAATTCTCCTCTGTCACTGCAGCCTTGTACCTTTTGATTAACATCCTCACATTTCCCTGCCTCCCTGGTAGCCACCACTCCACTCTGCTTCTGCGTAATTGTTGGGGAACAGTTTTTCCCCCCAGTGGTGCCTGGACATGTTGTGTACTGGGTCCGGGCAGATGTGGGGTGAAGGATGATGGGCACATGGAGAAACACCCTCTGGGAGCAGCTGATGACTGTCTACCTCATTGCCAAATACGCACATATTTTATAGGGATTCTCGGCATAAAAAATGGTCCAATCACAGAAAGTTTTTAGCATTATTGGTCTTTCACCTCTCCAGCTTTGCTTTGCCCTGGTCCATTCCCAATCAAGGCTAGATGCTACAGTTAGGGTGACTTGCTAAGCAGACGTGACTGTTTCTGTGCCTTGGGCTCATGTGACCAGGAGGTGAGGCTCAAGGCCGAACACCTGGTGCTGGCTGACACCCTGTTCTTGCAAACTTTGCCCGGATACTCCCTCTTGCGAGGCTTTGCTTCTGGGCCGCTTTGCAAAATTGGGTCTTTATCTGCTCCAGTGCTGTCACCATGCTTCACACATATTCTCCTTTTCAGGGTGCCGCACGTGAGACTGTGCAGCTTTTTTCTTGGTAGGTCACTGAGTATAATATCTTCCAGTTTTAGCCAGGTAGCACTGTAGCACTGTCCTCCTGCTGTTCATCAATTTGCTCGAGTGGGCACCAGAAATGTCTACATTGTGAGACTTGTTGTTACTGTTTTTGGCATATTGAATACTCCACAGGGAGCTCGCCAAGTATTTCATTTAATTACTTGGTTTTTGGACCACACTTGGTGGTGCTCAGCTCAGCCAGGTTGCTCCGGGCTCTGCACTCAGGAATTATTCCTGGTATTGCTCAAGGGACCCCGTGGGATGCCAGAGATTGAACCTGAGTTGGCCATGTGCAAGGCAAATGACCTACCTGCTGTACTATCACATCAGCCTCTCTCCATGTTATTTCAAATGCCACGGTCTTCTTAAGATTGAAGACTAGTACATTCGTGTTTGTACCTCAGTTTCTTTATCCATTCACCTATGAGTGGATACATATTGTTTCCACATCTCAAGCACACAGAACTTGACTTTCAAATCTTTGCGCTTACTCCATGTGGTCTGCCAGCTCGCCCTTTGTATTGTCCAATTAGCATAGTTGGGTGCGTAATATTTATTGAATAGGTGCATATTAAAAACCAATGAAGTTCTTCTCAGGAGACAGATGAATTGAAAATGCCAGAAGCACATTATTCTCCTCCCCAAAGAGCTGGCACTTACTTGAAAGGGGCACACTTCATTTTCTAATATTCTTGACCGAAGGCAATGCTGTTTCCCATTCCGCCAATAAATCCCCTTTATGGCGACATAAATACAAACAGTCAGCTAGGTGGAAGGCAGGGGTTGCCTGGTGAAGCGCTAACTCTGGCGCTGGGGGGCCCAGTGGTTCTCACAGCGGTGCTGACACCGCCCAGTCGCTTGGAGCTCAGTTTCATAATTCTAAGGGCAATTCATTTGGACTCAATTAGCACTTCTCAAGTGTGTCCCCAGGATTACTCGACCTACAAGATGTTTGGGTAAAAAGTGGTTTTACTGTGAAGAGCTACTGGGAAGAAATTGCATATCCCTGGGGACACACACCATCCCTATAAACGCCTCGGAAAAGGCCAACAAGGCAGAACTTGCTTATTTAATGTTTACAACTCAAAGCTTATATAATCCAGCATCTCCTTGCCTGCCTTTGGTTTCACCTAATGACTTCGAGTCTCTAGGACTAATCACTCGCATTTAAGTGAAAAAGGATCCTTCCAACATACCTGAAATTCCTGACGTCTGTGATTGTAATGTAACTTGATTATAAACTTCCCCTTGGTGAAGCAAAGGTGGAATTACAATTTGGCATTTGTAAGATTGGTGTGTCAGAAAGTTTCAAGGGTATTGAGAGGACTTAGCCTATAGCCCATGAATTTCCCAAAATGCACAATAGAGGGCACTAGTGGACCACAGAAATGACCACTGAGCCTCAGTCAGATAGGACAGACCAAGTTGTAGCAAGAACAATTCCTTGCCCTGCAAATGGAAAGCTACTGAGGATCCAGCTCCTCTCTCCTCCTGTCCTCTCTCCATCCCTCTTCTTGGGAGAAAAACAAATGGGATTGAATTAGGATAGAGGATGAGTGTCCGCTTGTCCCTTCTCTTTAAGAAGAGAAAAATCCTCTAAAGCACTTCATTGAACTGCTTATTCATTAGTTTTGTTCATGTCAGGGCAACTGCCTTTGGTAGTGGAGATTCTTACTGGACTAAAAATAGATTTATGGGTTAAAAAAGGAATTCTTGCATCCATCTGCCCGTAACTTTAAAAAATACACTGAAGAATAACAGGCTTTGTTAGAATATAAATTCTTTGTAACATAAATTTTCTCTACACTTTGGATTTAAGAGTTTTGTTTTTGTGCTTTTGCGGGGGCCTATGCTCCAACAGTGAACTAAGACCCCAGTCTGGGCATTATTTTAATGATGTGGCAATCTCAGAAAGACCCGGGGGGGGGTGCGTGAAGATAGATCATTATTCCTCACTTATCACATCTTTGTCATTTTCCTGTGAAAGAGAACAAGGCAGGGAGGGTTCCCTCTCTAAGGCAGAGACTGGAGTAAGCCATGAGATGTGGCTCTATGGCAAGCAAACAAGAAAGGGTGAAAAATGGAAAAAGAAAGAGAGAAAGAGAGGGGAAGGAAGATGGACAGAAAGGAGAGAGGGAGAAACGGAGAAGAAAGGAAAGAGAAAGGGGAAGAAATAAAAGAGGGGAAAAGGAAGAAATGAAAGAGAGAAGAAAGAAAGAAGGGAGGGAAGGTGGAGAGAAATAAAAAAGAAAAAGGAAAGAAGGAGAAAAGGAAGAAGGAAGAGAAAGGAAAGAAAGGGGAGAAGTGGAAGAAAGGAAAAAGAGATAAGGAAGGGAGGGATGGAAGGGAAAGAAAACATAAAGGAAAGGAATAGAAGAAAGAAAAAGAAGGAAAAGAGTAATAAAAGAGAAAGAAAAAAAATGGAAAGAAAGAGGAAGGGAGGGAATAAAATGAAACAGAAAAGGGGGGAAAGAAAAAAAGAAAAGGAGAGAGTGTAAGAGAGTTAGAGAGAGAAGAAACTCCCTCCAACTCCCTGATCCCTCTTCTTTAAGACCAAATAGATTCAGAAAGTAAGTCCACAGAAACCTGCAGAGGCCAGAGAAGATGTCACTTCCCCACCCACCCCCATCAATTCTCTGCATCACTGGCTCAGAGAAATTTGGAGCTGGGGTATCACTTGGGCTTACCTCATCTCACCCTTCTGTTGTGCACCCTGGTAGGGCCTGGGGGCAATGGTGTTACCAAAAGCTGGGAGATTCTGGTCCCTGACCCATCCCATTGTTTTCTGACCCCAGGTTTTTAGGATTCCTCAGGAGCTTGCTTCTACCTGTGTGCAGCAGGGCATACAAGAAATAGCCACAATCTATCTTGATTCCATCTAGTGGGAACATCTTGTTTTCAACAGTTCCATTCTGGTGTCAGTGAGAGTGGTAAGGAAAAAGAAACAAAAAAAGGGGCCCTTTTTTTTTTTAACCTCTTACCTCTCAGAAAGCAGGAGCTGAGCTGTAAAGGAGAGTAAAGTCCTTTCAACTTTCAACCTCTTGTCAAGTTTTAGGTGCCTCCAAGTCCCAGCAAGTGCTGAATCAGAGTCACAGAAGAAGAACAGATCATGGGAAAAGGCTGAACAAACATTTATTGGATACATCCCATATAACATATTACCCCCATCCCCACCCTTCTCCCCAAGCCCAACTTCACGAATCTTCTCAGAGTTTGGCTTGCTGTGATTTATCAGAGTGAGGGATGAGGATCAGAGGGGTTAATGAAATCGCCCCCAAATATTTCAAATTTTAAGCAAGGATTTGAACTCAAATCCGTGTTTACTGCTCATGACCATGATTCTGTTCTCACGTGCTGTTTTCTGGTAGGTGGATGTGGGGAAGATGTTTCCCTGTGTTCTCTTCAGAGCTGTCTAGATAATAGAATTCTACAGGCTGGAGTGATAGCACAGAGGGTAGTGTGTTTGCCTTGCACGCGGCCAACCTGGGTCTGATTCCCAGCATCCCATATTGTCCCCTAGGCACCATCAGGAGTAATTCCTGAGTTTAGAGCCAGGAGTTTAACCCTTGTGCATTGCCGGGTGTGACTCAAAAAGCAATAAATAAATAAATAATAATAATAATAATTCTACAGGCACATTTGAATATGTCTTCCACAGTCACTAGAATGAGCCAGTTCTTGCCAGTGTCTAATGTAAATCCCCCTCAGATGGGAGGTGTTGCTGGCTCTGCCCTCAGGGGTATGGAAAATAGCTATAAGCTGAAACAGAGTGGCTGCTTCCCAGACAGGGTTCCCACCTGTTTCTGTTAAAAGAATTACAAACTGAAAACACATAGGCAGCACCTCCAGGAGTGACCTTTGAGCACAGAGCCAGAATTAAGCCCTGAGCTGCACTGGCTATAAACCTCAACCCCAAGAATAAAACCAAAAAACAATAAGAAACCTCATTCAAAATCAGAATGCTTTACCTGGATTGCAATCAAGATGGATCTGTATTTTTTTCGCCCACTCCCTCCCATTCCTGAGCTGAGGCCAAATACCTTTTAAAAGTTGATCCTATGACAGGCTTAGGTCTACATCTGCTGAACCTCTACTTGCTCCCTAACTCTTGGAGATTAATCTCTCAGCTGACATCTCCAGAGTTTTTTAGGAACTGAGGCAGAATTTTTCCTTTCTGGCTGGGTCCCAGCAGCCTCAACCCAATCTCCTCGTATCAACAGGCCCAGTGTCAGGATTCCTCAACCACGCAATTGCATATGTGGCCACGCAACAGCTCCACTCATCAAATCTCACACTACTCAGAGTTACACATCCTGTAACTGGGTGTAGACGGGCAGGACAGAAAAGAGTAATCCCCAGCCTATTCCCTCAGAGACTCCCAGGGGGCTAACTATGGACAACAAAACCCATGGGAAAGTCAGGTAGAAGTCCACCCAATTAAGTGAGTGAAAGCTATGAAACAGAAGACTCAACCAGTTCTGTAAATTTTCAGAGAATGACTTTGGTGATGGCGATGGGGGTGATGTTTAGTGAACTCCAAGTAACAAAGGCACCGATTGTCATCAGTTGACAAAGCACAAGAAAGTATGAGAGCCAATACGAGAAAACTACAATTAAAAGTTGCAGGTATGATAGGTGATATTAAAAACTCAAGAGGTCTGAGAAGCAGAATAACAGCAGCTGAGGTCAAGGAGCTCCAAGACAAGAAGCAGGAAACCTCTAGAAAACAGCAGAAGGCACAAAATCTTAAAACAAATTTGGGTCCTTGCACATGCAAGGTATGTGTTCCTTGACCAGAATTATTTTCTGGATCCCTCTGGTTACTTCTTTAAGAAAGTAAAAGCACGCCATATTATATATGCATTATATATTACACACTACTTTCTAATATATTAATTTCATAGTCTTGAAAAGAAGTATATTCTAAGGGTACAGAAGTTAAGGTACTTTCCTTTCACACAGCTGGCCCCAGTATGAATCCCTGGAACCATGTGTAGTCCTCTGAACTCCTCCATGAGTGATCCCTATTTTAAGAAGTAGGAGTAAGCCCTGGGTACTGCTAGCATGGAGCTGGGGCCACATCAGCAGTGTATTCTAGGACTAACCTCTTTGGGAAGATTCTCAGAATCAAATCCATGACACCTTAGAGTAGGGGCAAGTGCTCTGAAGCTGAGCTGTAATATCCCTGACCTAGGATAGCTTTTTCTTTTTCCTTTTATAATGTTAGAAAGCATTACACTGCCAGAGAATTAACATTTTTTAGAATTCATTTTTACTAAGCTAACATTAGTTAATATGCACCAGTGTATAACTTTATTATTTGACTTCAGATAGTTATATAATTAAGAATAAACCCTAGGACAAGGGAGCTATTACAGCAGATAGGGCATTGGCTTTGCATGCTAGAAGATCTTGGTTCCACCCCCAGCATCACATATGGACCCCCAAGCCCTGCTAATAGTGATCTCTGAACAGAGAGATAGGATTTCAGCCCTGAGAACTGTCAGGTGAGACCCCAAATTTAAAAAGAATAAAAATATGGGAACACACAGAAAACAACTACCTCCCACATAAAACCCCAAACAAAAAAGATTGTACTCCACACGTTTCCTATCCCGGCCGATTCCTCCAGCCATCTTTTTCTTAGCGATCCCTTCTCTATTCCAGCGCAGAACCAAAATAAAGAATCAAACATGATAACCTCTCAGGGTCTGTATTGCAAGCCATAATGTCCAAAGGTAGAGAGAGATTATGGGGAATCATGTCTGCCATGGAGGCAGGGGAAGGGTGGGAAAAGGGGTCGTATTCTGGGGATATTGATAGTGGGGAATGTGCACTGGTGGAGGGATGGGTGTTTGATCATTGTGTGATTGTAACCCAAACACGAAAGCTTGTAACTGTCTCACGGTGATTCAATAAAATTAAAAAAAGAAATAAATAAGTAAATAAAGTTGAAAAAAACAGGCACCCTGGCTTTCTCTTCTTGTGATTTACCCTACATATATTATATCATAGGTAGCATATTGTCCAAATGAACTCTTTTATTTACTTTGGGAGGGGCAGGGTGACTTCCCGGTAGTGCTGGGGGACTCGGGGTCGCAGGCCTGACCCCGTGATCCTCAGATCCAGTGATAGAAAACTCAGGACCCACCAGGACTGCGCCTAATACTGCCAAGGGGGGGAGGAATATAGAAGGCTGGTGTGCAACATGCGATCTCACACATGATCGGCATGCATTTTACCCCTTTGTCCTACCTCCTCTCTTTAATTTACTTTTTTATTAATACAGTTGATCTCATTCTCAAAATGTCATTTAAAATCCTGATCATACTTTATAAGGTATATTTATACATATGTTCTTTGTTCTAAAACATTTAATAAATATATTGAAACATTTCCCTCTGATTTTCATATATCAATTGTCAATTGGATATAAATTGATATATGAAAAATGATATAATTGATATAACTGATAAATTGATATAAATTGATAATAAAAATGATATAAATAAAATGTGGTCAGTTGTATCCTAGGTCTGTACCGTATCTCATTTTTTCATTCCTCATAACAAGGATTTGTTGTAGACATAAAGATTTTTCTGAGGCACTAATTATTTACTGATCTTTATGCTTTTAATAGACTTTCTTTCTTTGGAACAATTTTCTATGTACAGAGACATTAGAAAAGTAGAGAGTCCAATACAATCCTGTACC
>JAOXYA010067733.1:0-11684 GCA_028565675.1 Sorex palustris | reverse complement strand
AATTATGTGTCAATGAGTATGCGCTTTTGCAGTTAAAGGGGTAATTAATTATTCATTAGCAGCAATTGTTCTTTAATCCATAGACTATATTTTCTTTTAGTTCTTTGAATGTATTTATAATTGCCACATAACATCTGAATCCAATCTGGATAATTTTCTACTGATTTAATTTCTCCTGCTGCGTCACATTTTCCCTTTAATTCTCTGAACATGGCTACTTAAACTTAATGTTAGAATTACTATAAAGCTGAGAATACTACACTATTTCTTGTGGTAAATTTGCTGTATTTTTCGAAGAATTTTGCTGTTGCTCTGCTAAATGCACCTACCTGTAACCTGAGCGCCATCTCCCTTCTCCTTTCAGTAGGGGGCAGAAGTGAGCACATCGCTAATTAGTTGTCTGTCCCCTGAATGTATCCCCAAATTTGTGTACTTTAGCACAAAGATTTGAGTAGATTTTATAATCAGGCTGAGGGATTCACCCTCTCCGTGGTCACCTTGTTTTCAAAGCTCCCGAGTTTTATTTTCTGCCAGTCCTAAAGTCTGCCCACGGCCACATGCTTTTGATGAGGCTTCTAATTTTTGCCACCCACACTGTGCACTTTGGGCAGACTATAATGGGGGAAGCAAATATGCAAACCTCACCAGAAGCTCTGTCATTTGAAGGTTCTCTGCTCCTCTAGTCTTACCAGCTTTTTTGTATCACTCTGGGTCTCCCAGGTACTGTACTTCAGGTGGCATCCAAGGATTTAAATAGAATTTATAATTAAGTATTCTACCTCAGCCCTCCCACTTCCAGAATGCACCCCTTACAATTTCCATCTGTTTGCATCTATGAGCTATGTCTTTGTCCCACCCTGAGCTGGTAATCAATTCCAGCCAGAAGTCATCGATTTCCCAGTTCTTACTGGATCAATAACAGTCTTTCAACTGTAAACTCTTCTCAGGTCTCTGCTTCCTTTGATAACCTTCCAGAATCTTCTACTAGTTTATGTAATAATCTGAGCAATGTTTATCATTGCAATGGGCTTGGGGAACTGCCTCATCTCTTCTCAGCTGCCAACACTTGAAGTTTCCCGGGACTATTTTAACAACCGTCTATCCAGTCATTCTGCTTCTGACCTCACCTGTGACAACCACAATCAGACAGCCCTTCTCTACTAAGAAGCCAGTCATGCCCGGAAACATCAATCAATCACCGGGCACACCCCATCTTGGCCAGCTTTGGGCTGAGCTCTTGGGATTGTCCGCAAGCCCTACCAGAACCACACTGGGCTATCTCACCAATCTCTTAGCATCTCTTACCACACTCCCCTGGTCCTCACTGCTGTACTTCCAACATGCACAGTAAGCCCCAGCCTGGCACCTGTTCTCAACTCAGCCTGAAATCCTCTGTCCCCAAACAGTTTGTCCTAAGACTCTCTCCATATTCAGATTTTCTCCTTAGAGAAGACTTCCCTCAACACCCTCACAGAATGCTTTTCTCTTGACCACACAAAATGTTTATACTCTTCATTCTCTTCCTCCTTTTGTTATAACTGTAACCTGCTATTGTATATGTATATACTATATCCTATATACTACCACTATATATTGCTTATTATGTGCCTTACTCATTAAAATATTTAGTTTGTAAACGTACAGACTTCATTGTGTTCAAACCTTTAATAGGACCTAGCAGGTAGAAGGTGCTTAATAAACAATGGTCAGATGAATGAATAGGCTCAGTGCTATGACTAGGTGCTATTCTTTGGGACGTTGTGGTCTCACCGAGGAGTGCTCAAGTGTCACTGAGGTGTGTTGGGGATGATTTGGTGCTGGGGATGCCATGCAGGCCTCAGACATGCAAAACATGTGCCTGTAGAACTGTCTCTCCACCCCTCAGGCTTGATTCTTTTCTTTATTTGGGGGCCACACCCAGCTGTGCTCAGGGCTTACTTCTACCTCTGCACTCAGGAATCACTCCTAGCGGTGCTGAGGGTTGGGGGTCATCTTGGGTGCCAGGAATCAAACCAAGGTGGGCCACATGCAAGGCAAGCAGCTTCTGGCTGTACTATCACTGCAGTCCCCAGGCTAGATTCTTAATCCTTTCTAGACATTAATTCACTTAACTTTCCTGAGTATCCCAACAACAAGCTACAAACATTCTCATTTATAAAGAGTTCAGATCCCAGTAAACAGAGCTTATATGTGGCAGAGCCTGGACTGGGACAAGGCAGTCTGGCAGCAAAGGCCATGGTATGAAAAAAGGTAGTGAGCTGCTGGCCCAAGAAACGGCCCTGGTGGAGTGCTTCCCAGCAGTCTCCTCTCCCGGGTGCCTTCTCCACGTCTCCTCAAAGGCTTTCTGTGTGCACCCTCCAGGGGTCTCTGCCTCTTCCTCCAGGATAAGAGCTCTTACCCCCACTGACCTCACTTAGCACTGAATTTCCAAACACAGCCACTTGGCTGGATTAGGGATTCACCATTGTTAGACAACACTGGGTTGTCCTTGTTCCTCCTACAGGGAGCTTAGGTTTATTGATTTACTCCCACAACAGTGCCCCTGAGGCACACCTGATTCCATCAAGCACTAATAATCCTATATTGCTTTTCTCTTTCCTTTATGTCATCCGCATGGTCTAGCATTGTCCTTGTTTGTATACACAGGAAGACAGCTGATGCTATGCTTTTGTAACATGGGAGTTAATTGACTCCGAAATATTTACTCCGGGGCATCCATATTTACTTGACTTAAACCTCAGTTGCCCTTAGTTTCTAGCACTCCAAAAGCAGGGTCCTGATGAAGGGACTGGATGGACCCAGGACAAGCTGTAAGCTACTCTGGCATTGAAAGGAGACAAGATAAATGAAGTATAATAAGTTAAGAGCGTGGTCATGGACAAACTCTGTCATGACCCCCAAATAAGTAACTTAATAAGGACCCTGCTTGGGTTAGGAAAGACTAACCTGGCCTGAGGACTATGGTCTGGAATATATAGAGAGATGTCCCCAGGAAGAACCAACCTTTAAGTGTAATGTAACTTTTACTGTGTCCATACAAAATGACTAAAAATATTATAAGAAGTAAATTTACTATGATTGTTTACATGGATTACTAGCTGAGGGAAGGATAAGGCAATATAGGATTATTACTGCCTGATGGCCTCAGGGGCACTGTTCTGGGAGTAACTCAATAAACCTAAGCACCCTGGAGGAGGAGGAAGAACAACCCAATGTTGTCCAACAGCCAGGCAAGTGCTAGAGGCCTCGAGTCCTCAACTATTCCTGGAACTAGGAAGGCGAGTCCAAAAAAAAAATTTTTTTTTTAAACTCACATTTAGGTTTCTAGTGCCTGGTGTGGGAAGCAGGCCTCCTTGAGGGAACAGGAGTCAGACACAGCTAAGAGTAGAAACAGAGGCCAAAGGTCCCATGAGGATCACTCAGTGAGGCTGCACATTCCAGAACTCCTTTTATACATGCTTCTAGCATGATGTCCTGGATGAGGGTGTGCATGAGCATGCGTGAGTGTGTGTGTGCATGTGTGTGTGTGTGTGTGTGTGTGTGTGTGTGTGAGAGAGAGAGAGAGAGAGAGAGAGAGAGAGAGAGAGAGAGAGAGAGAGAACAGACAGCAGTTACTGAGACGTTTGTTCAATTCTCAAGAAGCTCTGCAGTTAGAAGAAAAGGAAGTGGTGTGAACTTTTCACCTCTTATCTAAATTCTCTGAAGAGGAGCTCTGTAGGACTTCAACATTCTTTAAACAAAACAAAGCACTAGCACTTACTGATGAGAATCTGCTTCCCTTTGGGATTCACTGGCCCTCTGGGAGGCACGCACTGCACATCAGTAGCCCCTAACATCGCTCTCTCCCCGACTTGAGAGTGAAGAATTTCTGGGTGGTCAGAGGAGAGGATTTTGTATCTTTGCTGCTCACTACAATCTCATTCCTACCCCGCTGAGAAGAAATCGCGCAATTGTAAGCCATCTCTCAAGATAACGGAGGTAAAGGCAGAAACTGGGATGGTGAGGTTCCCCTACAGTAAGTCCCACGAGAGGAAAACAGTGATTGAAACTGAAGCCAGTCGCTGCTCAAGAAAGTGTGGCACACGCCCACAAATGCCAACGAGCACCTCGGAGACTCTGACAGCAGCAGCAGCAGAGCCTGCAAGGGGCTGCCAGGGGTGCGGGGCAGGCGTGAAGCACCTCGTGGAGGAGTGAGTGGATTTTTTCCAGCATTTGGATGCATGTCTCTTTTTCTCCCAAAGGGTTTCTTATGAAAGTACCCTTTCCTTGTCAGACCCCTCTACCATGGCCCCCTGGCTGTCTTGGTTAGGATTCACTCCATGGATGGGCAGCGTCTCTGTCTTTTCCCAGGCAAGATGTCAGAATGATCAGACCTGGGTCTCACAGAACATGGTTTGCACCCAGAAACTCTTGGGTGGGCTCAAGGAAAGCAGAGGACAATGGGAAAGTGAGGGACTTCGTGGGTGGCGAGCTAGTTCACAGGGCTAAAGCAGGGTGGGTGCAAAGCCTAGGCAATGTTCGATCAGTCTAGCCTGGTGGGCTGAGTATCTTCAAGAGTGGGTCCTGAAATCCCCTTGGCATTGCTGGGGCCCCTCTTCACACAAAGACACACAGAGGATCCTTTTCTAGGGAGTAAAGTGGAAGACCAAGAAAAAGAAAAAGGAAAAAAGAATAGAATCGCAGACAATTCTCAAATAGTCCAAATAATTTGTTTTGTGAACAAACTTGAACTTATTTTTAGCTTCATTGGGTCCTTGACCTCAAGCAAATGGTCAGGCAGCCACATACATGCCAAAAAAAAAATACTTAAGAATACCACATTACACAAAATACCTAGGATTTTGGGGCCTGGGTGATAGTACAGCAGATAGGGTGTTTGCCTTACACAGGTCCAGCCGGGGTTCATTCCCTGGCATATGGTCCCTTGAGCACTACCAGGAGTAATTCCTGAGTGAAGAGCCAGAAGTAACCCTGAGCATCACCGGGTGTGATCCAAAAAATCCAAAAAATAAAAAAAAATTCAAAGTTAAAACCCCCAAAACCAAAAAGCTAGGATTTGCTATATCATGTCCTTCCCACATCGCCCATGTCCCTCCTCCTGCTGCCTTTCAAATTATTTTCATAATATTTGTTTTTGTTTGGGAGTCACACCTGGCAGTGTTCAGGGCACATTCCCAGCTCTGCATTCAGGGATCACTCCTGATGGGGATTGGAGGACCATATGTGGTACCACAGATTGAACTCAAGTTGGCAAGTATCCTATCTGCCATATTATTGTTCTTGCCCCAGCCCCACCCCTTCCAAATGTTGGGGAGGCCCTTCGCATTGGCCTCCCCCCAGTGATTCTGAATCCCTAAAGAAAAAAAAAATTCTTCCCTTGATCTGCTAGTGTCTATATTCACGTCCATTAGCATTAATTCAAAACTGGCTTCTGGAGCCAGAGTAGCAGGATCGCAGGTAGGGCACATGCCTTATAGCTTCCAGCAGTTGGTTCAATTCCTGGCACTGCATATAGTCCCAAGTCCCATAAAGAGTAATCCCTAAGGGGCTAGAGTGATAGCACAGCGGGCAGGGCGTTTGCCTTGTATGCGCCTGACCCAGGTTCGATTCCCAGCCTCCCATATGGTCCCCTGAGCACTGCCAGGAATGATTCCAAGAGCAGAGCCAGGAGTAACCCTGTGCATCACCAGATGTGACCCCAAAAGCAAAAAAGAAAATAGAGTAATCCCTGAGCATACTGCCAAGAATAAGCACTGGTGTGGCACAGCCAGGTGTGGCACAAAAATAAAATAAACCATATCAAAACCAAATAAAAAACTGAAAGACGAAATATGAAAAGGGAATGGGTATTAAAAGGAGCTAAGATTTTCTCAGGTACCACCACAATGCTGCAATGGTACAAAGAATGCTCTAGTTCTCACCACAGGACACTGCCAAAAACTACCAAGTGCTGGATCTGCAACTTCTGCTAGTGTCTATAATCATGTTTATTAGCATTAATTCAAAACTGGCTTCTGAAGCCAGAGCAACAGCACAGAAGTTCACCAAAGACAGCATCTCTCTCCATCCATTCATGCGCGTGTGTATACCCGTGAAACTGTATGTGTGTGTGTGTGTGTGTGTGTGTGTGTACTCACAAATTTATAACACAAAGGAGAGTAGCACAATTAGCCAGTGAGTGGGGGAAGGGTAAATGGGTGTGTACTAATATAGTTTTTAATTTTAATTTAATTGGGCTGGAGCAATAGCACAGCGGTAGGGCATTTGCCTTGCACGTAGCCAGCCTGGCAGGGTTCGATTCCTCCGCCCCTCTCGGAGAGCCTGGCAAGCTACCGACAGTATCTCACCCGCATGGCAAAGCCTGGCAAGCTACCCGTGATGTATTCAATATGCCGAATAGAGTAACGACAAGTCTCAAAATGGAAACATTACTGGGAGCGATGAACAAATCGATGAACAACGGGAAGACAGTGCACTACAGAGCAAATCGATGAACAACGGGAGGACAGTGCATTACAGTGGATTTAATTTAAAAAATTCTTTTGCTGGGGCTGGAGCAATAGCACAGTGGGTAGGGCATTTGCCTTGCATGTGGCCAACCTGGGTTCAATTCCCAGCATCCCATATGATCCCCTAAGTATCACCTGTAGTAATTCCTGAGTGCATGAATCAGGAGTAACCCCTGTGCAATGCCAAAAAGGGGAAAAAAAAATCCTATGCCTTTTAAGTGGTGCTCCAGGAGTCCTGGAGGTCACTCCTTGAGATTCTCAGTTAACTGAGTTCACTGTGAGGTACCAGGGTTCACTGAGGATGAGGTCTTGCTCTGCCCTGCACTGTACCGAACCAATCTGGCAATGCGAGGGGAACACCAGGGCCACCCCAGTGATGCTCAGGGTCCATGTGGTGCCAGGGACTGAGCTGGCCCTCCAGTGTAAAACACACCCAGGTTGAAAAATAAGCACATCAAGTCATGAGAGAAAGAGAGAAAAAAGAAGTGGATAAATTTGAGAAGGCGGAAATTCAACCACGCCTCAGCAAGGGTCTAAGCCCTGTGACATTTCCATTTTGGCAGACTGTAGTCAAATTCAACAGAGTCACAGAGCTAGGCTTCATCTGAGGCAGGAGAAGGTGGGCGAGAAAACTGCAACAGCTGAGTGAAGCTTAAGACGCAGATCACAAACTGGTGCAAGATAAATTAAAGATCCCAAGGAAAGGAAGGCCCTCCCGTTGTTCGTCAATTTGCTCGAGCAGGTCCAGTAACGTCTCCATTGGAGACTTTGTTGTCACTGTGTTTGGCATATCAAATATGTCACGGGGAGTTTGCCAGGCTCTGCCGTGCTGGAAAGGAAGATTAAAGCGAATTAAAAAGTACCACATCATCCCAGGAGCAAGACTCAGGCAGTGGGGAGAATCCAGGGGTTACTTCTGGCTCTTCACTCAGGTCCAAGTTCAATCCTCAGGGTTACTTCTGGCTCTTCCTCTAGGTCCAAGTTCAATCCTTAGCACACTGCCTATCTTCACCCCCTAGCCTAGCGCAGCCCCACAAACACAGCCTGGAAAGCTCCGGTGACCTCCCCAGTCACACTGGGTCTGAGCAGCACCGAATGCCCGAGCCTGAGCACTGAACCATCAGGCCGGCATAGCTGCGCCGAGACTCAGCAATGCTTGGGAGGAACCCCTACTGTGCACTGTCCTGTAGCACTGTCCTCCCGTTGTTCATCGATTTGCTCGAGCGGGCACCAGTAACGTCTCTCTTGTGAGACTTGTTGTTACTGTTTTTGGCATATCGAACGCAGGGAGCTTGCCAGACTTTGCCGTTCAGGCAGGATACTCTCGGTAGCTTGCCAGGCTCTCCGAGAGGGGCGGAGGAATCGAATCCAGGTTGGCCGCGTGCAAGGCAAAGGCCCTACCCGCTGTGCTATGGCTCCAGCCCTGTAAAAAAAAAAAAAATCCCCAATGTAGGGGCCAGAGAAATAGCCCAATGTGCTGAGCATAAGCCTTTGCATGTTAAATGCCTGGGTTCAATCCCTGGCTCCACATTGTCCTTTGGGCACTGCTGGGAGTGACCCCAAAATTTAAAAAATCACTGAATCAATCAAAAGAATTAGAGCTCATTCACTAACTTAATTCAGGAAGGTAGAAGGAAAGACCAGTAAGAAAAGAAAAAAAGTGGGGCTGGAGCAATAGCACAACGGGTAGGGCATTTGCCTTGCATACGGTCGACCCGGGTTTGATTCCCAGCATCCCAATGGTCCCCTAAGCACCACCAGGGTTGATTCCTGAGTGTAGAGCCAGGAGTAACCCCTGACCATTGCCAGGTGTGACCCAAAAGAAAAAAAAAGAAAAAAGAAAGAAAAAAGTTATTAATTCCAGGCCCTATTAGGAACACAGACAAATGTATAACACAAGTTTTGGTGAGAGAGACAAGAGACCAAGAAACAGTTAACAGAACCAGACCAGAACCTCCACCTGCTAGCTTACCAGTGTGCCCCAGATCCCCCTCCTTGGGTCTTTTTTTTGGGGGGGGGGTGGGGGCACAAGAGGCAATATTGGCTCAGGGCTTTCTCCTGGCTCTGCACTTGGGAATCATGCCTGCCAGTGGTCCAAGGACCATAGGGATGCAGAGGATCAAATCCAGGTCAATCACATGCAAGACAAGCACACCCCCCCCCCCCAGCTGTGCCCGGCTCCTTGGGTCTTTTTGCACCAAGAAACACTCGAGGGCAAGTAGAGAGTGCTGTGTGTGGTCCAGGCCCTTAACCTGGCTCTGTTCCCTAAACTGAATTCAAACTCCCTTCCCCACCTCAGTGTTCTAGAAAAATGCAAAGCATTACCATTCCTTGCTCTGGCTCAGCAGAACCTAGCGATGGCAAGGCTTTTGAGAAAAGGAGGGAGTAGAATGAAGATTGGAGTGAGGGTGTTTCTGAGAAGAAAACAGTCTTCCGGGGCTGGAGCAATAGCACAGAGGGTAGGCCATTTGCCTTGCATGCGGCCAACCCGGATTCGAATCCCAGCATCCCATATGGTCCCCTGAGTACCGCCAGGAGTAATTCCTGAGTGCAGAGCCAGGAGTAACCCCTGAGCATTGCTGGGTGTGACCCAAAAAGCAAAAAAGAAAACAGTCTTCCCTAGAAAGTACCTGGGTATCCGAAACAAGTTCAGTGTATGTCAGCAGGCTGCTGGGACCCTGCTGAGCTCTGTGCGAGGGCCAGATGGGGCACAGAGGAACACACAGCAGCAGGTGATGCCAACTGTGTCTGCCTCGGGGAGGGAGAAGCTGCAACTTCCGGTAATGGTCAGTGCCTGGCCCAGATCCTGCCTCTGCCCCAAAGTGTTCTGTGAACTCACACGAGTCACAGAAGCTGCCCTGGGTTTCAGGTGTTCCTCTGTGAAATGGTAAGGAGAGATGCTTCCAATTCCCAGAAAGTCCAGGGGCACCATTCAATCCCTCTGGCAGATGAGCACTTCTTAAACCTTTCATTAGGAAATCATTCCCAACTTACAGATGCAAAAAACAAGGCCAGAGAGGACAGCAGCAAAGAGCTCTCTGTGTCCACAGGGTTAAGGGGCTTGGCCTGGCACACTGCCAATCCTGTTTTGCTCCCCAGCAACCCCCGAGCACTGCGAGAAGTGAGCCCCAAGTACAGAGTCAGGAGTAAGCCCAGAGTACTACCGGGTGTGGCGTCAAACCGCCCCAAAAACCCTTAAAAAACAAGGATGTCTTACAGAACCACCACAGGACCTGCCCCCAGACTCACAGATGAAGCTGCCAGCTGGCTCTCACAGCTTGCTTTCACGTGCACTTTTACTCACATACGTGCGCCCACATTCACGGACACCCACACGTTCATGCTCGAGACACCAGCACACACATGCTCTCATTCAGACGCACACAGTGCCCTTTGTTGGGGCGTGTATGGGGTTCTGTCTGAAAACCACGGAAGTATCGGAGGGTGGGAGGCTCGAGAAGAGAGGCTGAGGGGCCTTGTAACTTGGTGACAGTCCCACGGTTCCATCTCGTCCCCCAGTGGAAACAGGCACCTGAGTTTGAGGGTCCAGGCACTGTTCTACGGACAGGGACCAGCCAAAGTCCATGTTCCATACGGGGAACTGGATCTCTCTCCTGTTTCTTCCCCCCTCACCCTGCCCGCTCTCTTTCCCAATTGTTGGTGAGTGCTAGAAGCCAAACCCAGAGACCTACAAAGCACAGGCTCCTTCTAACTCTGAGCTACATCCCAGCCGTCTCTTCAAAACACAAAAGTCACACCAAACAACAGCAAAAAGCATTCTTATGAATCATGGAAATAGCTTCATTGAGCAGAATCAATTGTATAATTGCTACTGTGGCCTTTTCTCTTACGAGGTGGGAAAAGTAACGGGGAAAGGAAGGTTCCCCCCAGTAAGTAATATTCTTAGAGCACCTGAGAACTCTATATGGAGGCTAATTTGGGGGGGAGAGAGACGCCTGGGAAGAGTCCCATGAGGGAGAGGTGACCTGCAGGAAGCAGGCCAGGCCCTGGCTCCTGGAGTGCAGGTCCCTGCTCATCTCTCCACTGGGCACAGGCTGGTCTCGGACAGGCCCTCTCCTTTCCCCAATTCCACGGCCAGCTACCCTCATCGGGAGAGGGAGGCCCACTCCAGCAGTGTGGGGAAGAACAGGGCGCTGCCGCGAATGACAAGAGACCAGCACAAGAGCCCCTGTCCCCACCACAGGGACGCAAGACCCCCATTCACTCCCACATGCCTTTGGTGACATGGGGGGAGGCCCTACACAGCCACACATGAGAAAGAGCATCTTGTGGGCTGGAGATGCGATAGCAGAGAGGGTGCTGAGCGCTGCCGGGCATGACCCCAAACAACAAACAGGACACCATCTCCTGAGCTCTATTTTTAAAGTATCTAGTCCGACATGGGTTCAATTCCTCCGCCCCTTTCGGAGAGCCCGGCAAGCTACCGAGAGTATTACACCCACACAGCAAAGCCTAGCAAGCTACCCGTGATGTATTCGATATGCCAAAAATAGTAACAGCAAGTCTCAGAATGGAGACATTACTGGTGCCCGCTCGAGAAAAATCGATGAACAACGGGATGACAGTGCTACAGTGCTAGTCCATCCCTGACAGGGCCACAGCCAGCACACAAGCAGGAAAGCCGCACCCCCTCCACCTCCGACCCCTGCGCCCTCTCTGGCCCTGACCAATATCTCTCTTCACTTGACAACTGCACATCTCAAACCAACCAGAAACCTTCTAAAACTCCCACTTTATCACACCTACGAGGCAACAACCATTACCTGCCTGTTAGCACGGTACTAAAGGAGCTGTCATTCTTGTGCTCTCCTGGGGGCACTACAGCAAGGCCCAGGGGTCACACCCACTGATGCTTAGTGCACCATCAAACCCCAACCTGCTGCACGCAGACCCGCACTCCTGCCCTTGGAGCCACCTCCCAGGACCACCACCAGACTCCTTTTGCCTTTCCAGTTCTCTTTTGGTTGGTTTCAACAAGTGAGTTTCTAAGCCAGAGTGAGAATACAGTGTGCAGGACACTCGCCTTGCATGTGGCTATGTGGCTGACCTAGGTTTTTTTTGTTTGTTTGTTTGTTTGTTTTTGCCTTTTGGGTCACACCCAGCAATGCTCAGGGGTCACTCCTGGCTCTGCACTCAGGAATTACTCCTGGCAGT
>JAOXYA010067725.1:0-11684 GCA_028565675.1 Sorex palustris | reverse complement strand
TGGGCACTCAGGTTTTTTCCAGATTCTGGCTATTGTAAAGAGTGCTGCAATGAACAAACAAGTGCAGATGTCACTTCAACTGTACTTTTTTGCCTCTCTGGGATCTATTCCCAGGAGTGGTATTTCTGGGTCAAATGGGAGCTCAATTTCTAAGTTTTTGAGTTAATTCTACTTCTTAATATTAGTTATTTTGTACGGACACAGTAAGAGATACATTAAGTTTGTAGGGTGGCTCTCCCAGGAACATCTCGCCACAGACTCAGCCTACAGTGTTCAGGCCAGATTAATCATTCCTAACCCTAGCAGGGTCCGAATCTAGTTATTACTTTTTGGACCATGAGAGAATTTGTCCATGACCATGATCTTAACTTATAATTGAGTATTGTGGCATTTTGGCCTGACCCATTTCGATGCCAGGGTAGCTCACAGCTTGGCCTGGGTCCATCCAATCCCTCATCGGGACCCTGCTTTTGGGGTGCTAGGAAGTAAGGGCAACTGAGGCTTCAGTGGAGAGAACAGATGCCCCGGAGTGATTATGATTTGGAGTCAGTTAACTCCCAAGTTACAAAAGCATAGCACTAGCTGTCTTCCTGTGTCTGTACAAAAAGGACATTGTTCTGAATCAACTATGCAGAGGACTTAAGGAGAAGAGAAAGGCAATATTTACAAGTTAACAGAGTCTGATTAGGAGATAAAGGTGACTGACCAGTTGGGGAAGCAGAGCACAAAGAAAGAGGTTACAGATAAACACAGAGGAATGGGAGCACTGTGATGGGAGTAACCCAAACAACAAAGGCCTAAATTATGGAATCATGTTGAATATACTTGTCAAGTGCCAAACGTAGATCAAAGCACCAACTCAAACCCCCTCTATCAATCTGTGGTTTCGATCATTGTCAACTCCAGATCGGGCCTCGGCTCAGCTCATCCTCCTAGCAAACGGGGATTGGATCGACACTGCGGCTTGGTGTTGCATTGGGTTTTGAGGTGCATCCCTGAGTGAGATGCTGACACCGGGCCGTAGGGTGTCGTCTGGGCTCAGAGCGCTTCCCTGCCACCCAGGAGGGACCGGGCAGCCCAGCAGATGCATCAAGACTCTAGAGGTGAGGGAAGGGGCTTCCCTGCGCTGAGAAGGCAACTCTCACAGAGAGTCAAGAACGAGAATGAGGGGCTGGTGCAATAGCACAGTGGGTAGGGCATCTGCCTTGCACATGGCCGACCTGGGTTCGATTCCCAGCATCCCATATGGTCCCCTGAGCACTGCCAGCAGTGATTCCTGAGTGCAGAGCCAGGAGTAACCCTTGTGCATCTCCGGGTGTGACCCAAAAAGTAAAAAAAAGAACGAGAATGAACAAGGGGTTTCAGAAATGGAAGGACCGTCCACTGGAATGCTGAGGACAGGGGATAATGAGAAAACAAGGGCATTGATGAGAGGACAAATCAGCCAACCAGGGAAGACCTCCTGGGCCCTAGATAGGGCGGCTGGGAGAAAAAAAAGTGACAGCCCCCCCCCAGGAGCCCCCTCAGACAGGGCGACTGGGTCAGCAGGGCTGGCTCGGCTGCTGTGACGGAGTTAAGAGTTCTGGGGTGATGTGGACCGACCCAATGGTCAGTTCTTTTGGAACCCCAAGAGACTGTTGTGACTAAATGGCTTTATACAGCAAAGGAAATTGCAGGCTAAGGAGTCAGGCATCACCGGGTACTCGTCTCATAATCCCACAAACGAACGGCAGGATTGGGGGCCGCAGAGGGAAAGAGGCAGGGAGACAGGGAGCCGAGCAGAAGACGCAAACACAGAAGGGAAGGGGACCCTGGTGACGGAAGCGGGGTCGGGACAGTGCACCCCTGAAGACCCACGATGGGGCTCTGTACACCACAGTGACTAAATACTCAAATGCATTTGAAGGGAACGGAGGGAGCTCTTCGCCTGAACTAGCCCCTCAAGCCCCTCTCTGTCCCACACTTGGGACCCTGCGTCCCCTCGTGCTGTTAGTTTAGATACCGCAGAGGAGGGAGCTCAGCCGGTGTTTGTCCTTCCTCTGGCCACTTGGCCTACCATGAGATACGCCAGCTCTCTCCAGGTTGCAGTAAATTACCGGACCTCATCCTGGCCAGCCTCTGCATAGTTGCATAGTATTCCCCTGTGTTCATATGCCACGCCTTCACGATCCACTCAGCCGTCACAGGCTTACTTGTCTGTTTACTCTTGAGTTTTCTGAGTTCTTTATTTACCACTCCTTAGATGAATTACTTGCAAATATTTTCTTCAATTCGGAGGATAGATTTTCATTCTACCAAAATTACTTTTTCCCACACACTTCTTTTACTCTTTTTTTCTTTCACATGCATGGAACAACGCTGTCACTGAGTTTCATGCAGACAGGTTCCAACCCCACACCCGCCCCAGAGTGGCCATTTTCCTCCGACTGTAACCCAAAGACTTAGGGGATGTGAGGTATACAGCAGGTCTGGCACACGCGTGGCTTATGGCAGACCCAGTTAATCCCAGGCATCCTGTATGGTTCCTCAGCCCCGCCAGTAACCTGAAATTTTTGAGTGCAGAGGCAGGAGTAACTCCTGAAAGTCCCTGGGTGTGGCCCAAAGAGCAAGAACAGGTCTTGCCCTTCTACTCCACCCCAACTCCCCACTGATAGTTTCTGTTGCTGTGAAAAAGGATTTTAGTTTTATGTGTGGAATGCATGAAGGAAGAGGCAGAGGAACCCAGGTGTGCGGGACCCGGGGCGTAGATCTCCAAGCCTGCTCGGATTGGGACTGGGGCCTCCTCCACCCAGATCCCCCATCTCCCAGTACGTAGGTGTTACACCCATCAACTGCCCCCAGCGCCGTGTAATCCCATCACTGGCCAAGACCCAGAGACTATAAAACCCTGATCCCAGAAGCACTCGGCCACATTTGCGGCCACACAATATCTTATTATCTAGTACTTACTCTGGAGAACCTGGCAGGCTACCGAATGTAACCCGCCCACACAACAGAGTCTGGCAAACTCCCTGTGGCGTATTCAATATGCCAAAACCCAGTAACAATGATGGGTCTCATTCCCCTGACCCTTAAATCTTTCTTAAAATCTTTCTTTTAAGAAATTTCTTAAAATCTCTTAAAATCATTTCTTAAAATCTCAGGGCTAGGATGAAGGAGACGTTACTGGGACCTGCTCGAGGCAATCGATGAACAACAGGATGACAGTGATACAGTGAATTTTATGTATCTCCAGACTTTGGGGTTTCCCGTGTGTGTGTGTGTGTGTGTGTGAGTGTGTGTGTGTGTGTGTGTTATTCTCTTTTGACTTCTCTGGCTGTGCTTCTCTTAACTTTTTTTGCAAATGCCTTTCTACGGACTTGGAAATCTGGAAACTTCCTCGGTGGCTCCTGCTTGAAGCTTTTTCTCTTCTTGCCCAGTGCATTCTTCCTGGATGCTCAGCTGCCTCCTCGATTTCAACATCCTCAGAGACTGGTGACTCCCCTCAACTCCGCCAGCATCACAAACGTCTCTGAACCGTTTGCCTCGGGCACTGCCAAGAGGTGCTCAGGTGCCCCATGTCACCAGCAATCCTTAAGCCCTGCTTAACAGGCTCCGTCATCTCGTGCTCAGGCCTGGTGACACGGTGCCTCTATGCCCCAGAGTCGGGAGCCCAACCAATGCCCGGAGTCCACAGCGCCTGGAAAACGTCTAACGGGAACCTCAGAACTAGTAAAGTCTTTACCTCTCCTCAAACTCTTCTCCAAAGTTCTCTGTTGATCAAACATTCATCCAGTTTTAACAAGAAATTTGGAGGCATCACTTTTTAAGAATTATTCCATTTTTTATTATTTGCTTTGGGAGCCCTACCCAGCAGGGCCCGGGTCTCATTCAGGAATCACAGCTCGAAAGGCCCAGAAACCATACGTGGTACTGGAGACCTAAGTGGTTCGCCCACGTACAAGGCAAGTGCCCTTCCCACTGTACGGTCACTCAGCCATTAATTATTCTTCTCTTCATTTTACAGCACTAATGAACCTCCAAGTTTTGTCACTGCTCTTCAAAATTATCCCTTGAATTTGTTTAAATTTGTTAAATTTCTCAGCAGGGTCTTTTCTGGTCCTTGCTTTCCAGACATGCTTCCAGTAAGGCCAGAGGAGAGACAGGTCTGGGCCGGAACTAAGGGGCGTATCTCAGAGCTGTCTGTTTGTCTGTCCTGTGTGCCTCGTCCCTTCCCAGTGGCATGTCTTAGCTGAATGAGTCAAAGGTGTTGGGATACTTTCAACCAACACTGTATCACTGTAGCACTGTCGTTGTTCATCGATTTCTTCCAGCGGGCACCAGTAACATCTCACAACAAATTGTGAGACTTGTTGTTACTGTGTTTGGCATATTGAATACGCCACAGGGAGCTGGCCAGGCTTTGCTGTGCAGGCAAGATACTCTCGGTAGCTTGCTGGGCTCTCCGAGAGGGGCGGAGGAATCAAACCCGGGTTGGCCACATGCAAAGCAAACGTCCTACCCGCTGTGCTATCGCTCCAGCCCACAGATTAAACAAGTTGTCAGTTACTGAGATGGCAAAGACTGGAGGAATTTGGAGGGGAAAAACAATCAAGAGTTTAATTTTAGATATTATTCAAGTAAAGACCTACCTCTTCTCTTCAGCCAGTCACTTGGTGAGCAAATCAGGCAGAAGGCAGTGAGCACTGTTGTGTCTGCAATCACAGAGCCAGGGCAAGAGCCCGGAAGTGTTGCCTTCCTCAATGCACAGGCCATGGGCGTATCCCTTATTTCTGGTCCACCCCACTTCCCGTCCTAGACCGTCCTTCCTTGTTTTCATCGTTCCATTCTGAGAACATTGTTCCATTCTCCTTCTGATACCTCCATGTAAGTCCTGTGCTTAAACACTAAAATAATGAAATCAGAAACCCTGATTCTAGATCTATGACCTGTTTAGGTTATTTATTGTTGGTTCCTAATTGGTATGAAAAATAGTCAGCATAAGCAAATATCTGTCTTTACGGTTTTTAGTCATTCTTGATTATTGTAGCCAAATGGAAGAAATATTCCAAATAACAGAAATTAAAAATAAATGTATAGGGGCCAGAGGGAGAGGACAGTGGGCAGAACATCTGCCCTGCACGTGGCCAACCTGGGTTTGCTCAGGCACCCCATATGGTCTCCTCACCCCTGCCAGGAGTCACTGCCGAACACAGAACAAAGAGCAAGCCGCAAGAACTACTGGTGTGGCCCAAAAACAAACCATAAGAGAGAGTGAAATTTTGAAATTACTTCAAAATAGATTTTTGAGCAAATTTTATAAAAATAGATGATCTAATAAAATGATACCTAATACAAATTCCCTTCCAGTTGGCTTTAATTCCAAAGACTCTCAAAAGTCTTTTCTTTAATACATGTAGTCTAATTAGGGGCCAAAGCAGCTGGAAGGACAATTTTGCCTTACCTGTGGCAGACCCGGCTCTGATCCTAGCACCCACCCAGGTTCAGTCCCTGGCAGCCCTTACAGTCCCCAACCCCCCTGCCAGGAGTGGTCCCTGAGTGCAGAGTGTGGCCCAAAAAGAAATCAGCAGGTGTGAGCTGGAGCAATAGCACAGCGGGTAGGGTGTTTGCCTTGCATGCAGCCAACCTGGGTTCTATTCCCAGCATCCCATATGATCCCCTGAGCACCACCAGGGGTAATTTCTGAGTGCAGAGCCAGAGTAACCCCTGTGCATCGCCAGATGTCACCCCAAAAGTAAAAAAACAAAAAATCAGCAGGTGTGGTCCCGAAACAACACACACACACACACACACACACACACACATCCCTTTTAAGATGCAGTCTAATTCTGCCATGGATGGTGTCCTTTGTAAAATGGGCGCTCTTTAGAAATGCATAGAACATTTTCAACTAGCCTTTTCAGAGGAGTGAGACTTTGCGTGGGTCTGTGTGCAGTGGCTCTCTCTCCATGCCTGGCTCCACGGTCAGGTATCCCATCAGAGTCAAGTCCCCCCCTCCGACTTCTGCATCGGAAGGAGAAGAGCTTTCAGAACAGGGGTTGGGGCTGTTCCCTTCTGCCGCGGCTGATGCTGCTGAAATACTAGGGCACATGCCTGGAATCGGACGAGGCAGGGCTTTTGGAGGCAGCAGCACTGCGGGCAGCTGAAGGTCTGTGCTCGGATAACTTTTCCCAGATCGAATTTTGTGGCCTCATCGATGCTCTTCTCCTGTCCTTGCCAGAAAGAAGGTGCCGGGTCTCAGTACCTCCCCCATCACTTCCTAGCCTGGTACTCCCTCCCCACTCCGGCACCCCCCACCCGTGCCCTGTGGCTGCCCAGCGGCCAGGATCCAGCAGGAGAGGGAGAGGGCTGCTGGCAGGAAGGCAAACGGCCCAGCCAGGCCAGAGAACGGAAGCGTCAAGCGCTTGCCTTGCATGCAGTGACCTGGGTTCCCTCCCCAGCACCACCAGGAATGATTCCTGGACACTGAGCCAAGAGGACACCTTGAGTATCTCCAGGAATGAACCCCAAACACAGAGACACGCGTGAATCCTTAGCACAAAGCCAGGAGTAATCCCTGAGCACAAAGCCAGGAGTAATCCCTGAGCACAAAGCCAGGAGTAGGGGTGGAGTGACTGCTATTACAGCAGGGAGGCCGTTTGCCTTGCACGCAGCCAACCATGGTTCCATCCTTGGCATCCCATATGGTCTCCCAAGCGCCACCAGGAGTAATTCCTGAGTGCAGCAGAGCCAGGCGTAACTCCTGAGTACCACTGGGTGTGACCCAAAAAGAAAAGAAAAAAAAAGAAGCCAGGAGTTGTCCCTGAGTACCACCAGAACACAGTACCAGGAAGAAGCACTGAGCACAGCCAGGAGTAAGTCCTGCGTACTCTGGTTGTGGTCCAACTCCCAAGCCCCTGCCCTCCCTCCCCCCCCACCCAAAACAGGCAAGGGTGGAATTCCGCGAGGGAGCCTGTGAGCGGGCCTTTGTCTTCCTGGGACTCGCCTGGGGACGTTTGTTCTGCCTGAGCGTTCCCACTGTGTCTCTCAGTGGCGTCTCTGTCCCGGGGAACTGCAGCGAGGAAAAATGCCTAATGAGGCGTAGCCGGGGAGGGGCGTGGAGAGCTCGCGGTGGAAGGAAGGTCGGGTTACTCCGGCCTCGGAGGGACTCGGTTCGCTCTCCTCTCCGTGTGTCCTTGCTCTTGGCCAGGCCCCTTGGCAAAATCGGGGGCTGGAGGGTGGCCCCCCGGGCCTGCACGCAGCGTGCCAAGAGAGAGGGGTGGGCGTGCGTGCCAAAGGCCCCCAAAGGACGCGGACAACGGGCTCATTCTGCAGGAGAGGGGCGCGAGGGGGGAAGCCGACAGCGAGGACTGCTCGGAAGGGCTCCCCGGATTCTCCCGGGAGCGGACCCGCGGCGGGGCAGGGGTGCGTCCCCGAGGCTGGACTTCCTCTCCCGCCCGGGCGGACGCCTGCGTGCGCGTTCAGGACCCTGGAGAGCGCGCGCCGCGCCCCCACGCCGCTCCCTGGAAAGCCGCCCTGCCCTTGGGCTGCTCACCAAAGGCCTCTTCTGGTTCTGCCCAGGGCTGGGGGCTCGTTTGCAGGGGTGGGGCTGCCTAGACGATACTTTGAGCCGACGCCCTGCAGAGCGCCTCAAAAGTGAGAAGCGGATTTGGGGAGAGACCTTCAAAGGCCAGAGGCCACCCCTTGGCTGGGAAACGACAGGCCCCGGCCCAGGTCTAGACCCACAGCGGGATTCCCCAGCGCTCCGACTCGGGGTGGTGGCCCCCAAACCAGTACATGAATACAATTTGTCCCAACTTTCTGTTGTTTTGCTTGGGGGTTACAGCCGGAGAGGCTCAGGACTTACTCCTGCCTCTCCCCTCAGGGGTTACTCTGGGAGGGTCACAGACGGTGTGCCGCACTGGGGCACGGAGGCTACCCGCTGCGCTGTGTCTCTGCACCCAACCCCAACCTCTTCTATTCATTCATTCATTCATTCATTCATTTATTAGCATTTTTGGTCACACCGGCAATGCTCTAGGGTTCCTCCTGGCTCTGCACTCAGGAATTACTCCTGGCGGTGCTGGGGGGATGCTGGGAATCGAACCCGGGTGGGCTTTGTGCAAGGCAAATGCCCTCCCTACTGTGCTTTGGCTCCAGCCCAACTTCTTAAAAGTGGCGGCAAACAGGGGCCGGAGGGATAGTTCGGCAGGAAGGGCATTTGCCTTCCACAGCCAGCGGTCGGCATCCCATATGGTCCCCCCAGGAGAGCTCTCGCTGTGTGAGTGATCCCAGAGTGCAGAACCAGGAGGATTCCCTGAACACCGCGGGTGTGTCCCAAAAACAATAAAATAAACTGAAAGGGGAGGCAGATAGTCAGAGTGCAGTGGGTTGAGCTCATGCTTAGCATTCCTGAGGTGCTGGTTTGATCTCAGCACCACGAGGTTCCCTGGACACCACAAACTGCAACCTAAAAAACCGAAAGACAAAGAAAAAAGTAAGTGGCATTGTCATCTCATTCAGCCTCCACGGAAAGCAAGTCAGAGATTTCTCCAAAAAGACTAGAACTCCCACACGGCTCCACAAGACCACTCCCTGTCATATAAACCCCTCCCTCAAAAAACACATGAATTCCAAAGGATCTGTGCACACCTATGATCGCTGGGACACTGAGTACAGCAGGCAAGATGCGGACAGCACCCAAATGTCCAGCACCAGATGAATGGATCAAGAATTTGCAGTCTAGGGGCTGGAGAGATAGCACAGCGGGTAGGGCGTTTGCCTTGCATCCGGCCAACCCAGGTTCGATTCCCAGCATCCCCTATGGTCCCCCGAGCACCGCCAGGAGTAATTCCTGAGTGCAGAGCCAGGAGTAATCCCTGTGCATTTCAGGGTGCAACCCAAAAAGAAAAAAGAATTTGCAGTCTATACCCACAGCGGACAAGAGAATGAAATCCTGCCAGTTGCTGCCACATGAATGGAGCCAGAGGGTCTCCCGCTGCGACGTGATTCAGATCACAGAGCGAAAGAATTCGAGGAAGAGGGAGGGTCTGTGGGCCCACCGGGGTCTCTGTGTGTAGAAGGACGTCTCTCCGTGGGGGTGTTCTTGGAACAACGTGTGCACAAAGGCAGTGCTAACCATATCATCGAGTTCCTCGATAGAAATGGGAAAAAATAAAGAACTTTCCCCAGGCTGGTGCTCAATAATAATCATCGTTGCTGTTATGGTTTGACTTCCAAGTTAGCCACTGAACCGCCCTCGGAAGCAGGTAGAAGGTGGACAGGCCTGCAGTACTGGGAACTCCATAAAGAACATGCGAGCCTTGAGGGGTCTCAGCCCAGCTGCGGGCACCCACCCCACTGGCACCCAGCCGTGCCAGTCTACTTGGCCCAGGGTCTCCCTCCCACGCACCGCCTGAAGTGCGATGCCTCATGCCTGCCACCACCCAGCTCGGGCCTAGACTCCTGGCCCCAGAGGAACCAGGGGTCCACGTAGAGTTTCTGCACCTCTGCATTTAAGGAGGTGGGGGAAGGGCAGAGGAATGAAGGGGGGTGAGAGGAAGAAGAGAAGCACTAGACGCTGGAGTGAGCGAGAGAGCGTAACACCCCGAGTCTAGAAAGCTTGGAGATGTGAACACAGACACCGCCCTCACACTGAAGGCACAGCTGCCTTCACGCCAGGGTGCCAATGTAGTAAAAAGGGCTGGGACTCACGCTGGTGTTTCTACACAGCCCCTGGGTGCCGGAGAAGCTGCTGATACAAAGGCCGCCCTATGAACGGGATCCACGCGGGCTTCTGTGCACACAGACGGCTCCCTCACATCCGAGAGTCCTGCTTTGGGGCCTGGGAGACGCTGAAGCAGCTAAGGTTCTTATCTTACCAGCGGTCCCTGGTTCCACCCCTGGCACTGCATATGGTTTCCTGAGTACCACCAGGAGTGACCCAAAGGCACGGAGCCAGGAGTGTCCCATGCACACCAAGTCAGGAGTGACTCGAGGGCACCGAGTCAGGAGTGACCCATGGCACAAAGCCAGGTGTGATGATGGCAGGAAGCCAGGAGTGAGTCCTGAACACTGTCAGGAGTGATCCCTGAGCACAGCTAGGTGCCCCCCCACACACACACACACCCCACATCAGAGCGCTGTGACGCATGACACCGCGCACTGTTTTTTGGTTCGCAGCCCAAGCTGAGAGTAACGCCAGGGGTTTTTTCTCTCTCTCCCTCCCGTACCCCTTGACCAGCCACGGCCTGCAGACTCGCCCGCGACCCCCACGCGGCTCGGCCTCCTCTCCGCCGCCCTCTCCGGCCTGGCGCGACTCGGCGCACGCCTTCTCCACGGATGCCCCGCCGCGAACCCGGCCCCGCAGTGGCGCCCCGACGTCGCGCTCCGGCCGCCGGCCCCGCGGCCGCCCCGCCGTCTGCTGCTCCTGCTGGGGGCGACCCTGGCGCTCCCCGGACGACCCCCGGGGACACCCGTGGCCCGGGAAGACGACGACGACGACGACGAGGACGCGGGCGCACGCACCGTGAGTAGGGTGGACTCTGTCCCCTCGGGCGGGCCCCCTCCACTCGGCCCCGCGGAACCCCGGGGAGCCCTTGGGCGCGCCGCCGCGGGAAGGTCGGGGTCAACTGGTCCGCGCCCCCCCCACCGCGGGGCCACGAACCCAGCCCCGGACCCTCCTAACTGCCTCCCCCGCACCCGCGCATATCCACGGCTGGGCCTAAGGGGGCGGGCTGGGCTGGGGGTCGTCGCAACAGTGCAGGAGATCGGGTGAGGGTGGGAGTCTTCGTGGCAGTTCAAGGAACCAGGGTGGGGTGGGGGTCGTCGCCACAGCGCTTCTGGAGCCGTCACTCGGCGCTGCGCCCTTGGAGAACGCGCCCCCGCCGCAGCTCGCACAACCCCGGCCGGTGGGCCTCGCGGGGGGAAACCACGTGCCGGCCTCCCGCGGGTGGTGGGCCCGTGGCTCCGGGGTGGGGGCGGGGTCCGGGGAGCGGCGGGGGTCCCGCGTGGGGCGCGCTCGGCACTCGGGGAGCCCCCTGGGAGGCCGAGGACCCTCGGGGCGTGTGTGCGTGTGCGTGTGCGCGTGCGTACTTGTGCGGGCGTGTGTGGGCCTATGTGTGCGTGTGTATTCGGGTGTGTGTGCGCGGGTGTGCGCGTGTGTGCCGTGTGTGTCCACGCATGTGTGCTCGCGTGCGTGTGTGGCGTGTGTGCGTGTGTGCGCGCGTGTGGTGTGTGTGCTCGCGCGGGTGTGCTCGTGTGTGGCACGTGTGTGCACGGGTGTGTGCGAGTGCGCGCGCGTGTGTGCGCGGGTGGGCTCGTGTGCGGCGCGTGTGCGCGCGGGTGTGTGCGGGTGTGCGCGCGTGTTTGGCGCGCGTGTGTGTGTGTGTGCGCGTGTGTGCGCAGCTGGGCCAGGCCGAGCCCCCGCTCGGCGCGCACCCCGCACCCGCACCCGCACCCCGCGGGCGCGCACCCCGCGCACGTCCGCCCGCCCCTTCATTCACAAAGTCCCAGCGCGCAGCCCCGCTCGCCGCCGCCCGCGCCGCGATCCCCCGCCCCGCGCGCGGACCCCGAGACCCCCGCAGACCCCGGGGCGCGCGGAGGCGAAGCCGCGGGCGGGCCGGGAGTGCGGGAGGGGCGGAGGCCGGGAGCGGGGCGGGGCGGGGAGCAGGAGGTGGGGGAGGAGGAGGAGGAGGAGGAGGAGG
>JAOXYA010067719.1:0-11684 GCA_028565675.1 Sorex palustris | reverse complement strand
CCCTAAGGTGCTCACCCCTTTCTCCCGGCTCCAGTGGGGGTCGGTCTCTTAGCCATGCAGCCCGGGGGAGGCGTTTCCAAGCTTCACATAAGCCCCTCCAGCAAGAGAGGAGAGGCGGGCGCTCACCGAGCACAGGACCCCAGATCCCTAAATCCACCACACACACACACACACACACACACACACCACACACACACACACAGACATGCAGATACACACACAGCCCTACACACAGGACACACACACACACAAACACATGCATACAGACACAGAGACAGAGACACACACAGGGCACGCTTACACGCAGCCATACACACGGGACACACACACAGACATGCAGACACACACACACAGCCATACACAAAGGACACTCAGACATACACAGAGACACACACTGACACACACAGATACACACGCAGTCATACACAGAGATATTCACACAGACACACACACATGCAGCCACACAAAGGACACACATTCACAGACCCAGAGAGACATACACACAAACACACAGAGACACAAACCCAGACACACAAAGACATAAACACAGACAGAATAAGACACAGAGACATACAGACACACAGACACACACAGTCACACAGACACACAGAGATACACACACACACACACACACGCACCCCTTCCCCCCTCCCCCCAGCCTGACCCGCCTAGAGACAAGGCATGCCCTGGCCAGCCAGGTGGTCCGAGTCAAGGAGGCGTCTGGGCTGAAGGCCGCCCAGTGGAGGGAGAGGGGTGGGGTGGGCTCCAGGCCTGGGGCAGCGTGTGTGGCCCTGCCCAGCGGCCTGAAGGAATGAGAGCAGGAGGAATGAGTGCTGGGCTGGTGGCCGCGAGGCCCCAGGAGCTCCTGCGAGGCCCTTTGAGTCCCTTCGGCTCAAATGAAGGAAATCTCACCATCAGCACAGCCTGCAGCAGCCCGGGGCCATGGCCAGCACCTCCTAGGGCCGCCGCTGCCCTTGACACCAGCACAGCCCCAGAGAGCACTTTAGGGGAGAAACGGCCACAGACCAGGGCAGAACCGGCACCCTCTGCTATGGGGAGGCGCCCACTGGCCAAGCCCGAGGCCCCGAGTTCCACCCCCAGAGCTGCCCACATGTGCCAAGCCGGGGCCTGGATTCAATGCCCAGGACCCCCTCGCCAGACCCAAGTAAGGCCTCTCTGCTCCCCCCCCCGCGACCCCACCCTGCAACAGTGCCGAGGCGCCCAAGGGGCTAATAAAGTAGAACCAAGGTCACTTCGATGGGGGTGGGGGGCTGAGTGGCGGGAAGGGGGTGTGTATCTAGGATGTTCAGGAGTCACTCCAGGCCCTGCGCTCAGAGGCTCAGAGACCACTCCGGTGGGCTCAGGGGACCACATAGGGTGCCGGGGATGGATGGGACCCAGGATGGCTGCGTGCAAGGCGAGTGCCCTCCCCTCGGTGTTATCACTCCAGCCCCTTCGACAAGGACATTCTTATTTTTTAACTTTTGGCTTTTGGGGTCATACCCCGCGATGCTCAGGGGTTACTGCTGGCTCTGAACTCGGGACTCACTCCTGGCGATGCTCCGGGGACCTTATGGGATGTCAGGGATCAAACCCGGGTTGGCCGTGTGCAAGGCTGGTGCCCCACCTGCTCCGGCCTGACAAGGACACAGCTTCGAGCAGCTCTGGCCCTGCCCTGGCGCTGCACACGGGACAGGGAGGGGCTGCTGCCCCAGCGAGAGAAGTCTGGGGTTGACTTGGTGGGCAGGGCTGTGGGGTGCTATTTATAGAGGCGCCCACCCCCAGCGTGAGGGTCGAAGAAGAGGCCTGGAGGTATTTTCCGAGCTCCCCACTGCCAGGATGCATCTCCTCCCAAGCAAATAAATCGCGCGGGGCAGGAGCCCTGGAAGCGCCGCTGAGGACGGCTGTGCCGCAGGCTGCCCGGTGAGCTGCGGAGGCTCAGACGGCGCCTTATTAGTGTCTGGGCCGGGCGATAACTCACGCTAACCGCCGCCCGCTGCAGCGCCCCGGGCGGGGGGAATGGGGCACACCCCACACTCTAGGGCACCCACTGCAGGCTTCTGGCTCGCAGGGAGCAGCTGGGCTGGCCTGCAGCTAAGGGTGTTGGGAGAAAGCGGCCGTGGGCGCCAGGCCAGACAGCCCTTTGGCTGAGCAGCACGGAAAACTGAGGCTGGAGGGAGATTCAAGGAAACGCAATGTGCCTGTCTGTGTGTGAGCGGGTGGGGTGCCTGAATCCTGGGGGTCATGTCTGAGGCCGTTCGATGTGTGTGTGTGTATGCATGTGCGTATGTGTAAGCGGGTGGGATGTGTGAGTGCTTGGGGCCAGGTCTGAGGCCGTTTGATGTGTGTGCATTTGTGTGTGTATGTGTGCGTGTGTGCATGTGTGTGTGCATGTGTGCAAGTGGGTGGGATGTGTGAGTGCTTGGGGCCAGGTCTGAGGCGTTCTGATGTGTGTGTGTGCGTTTGTTTGTGTGCGTGTGCATGTGTGTGCGTGTGTGTGCATGTGTGTAAGTGGGTGGGATGTGTGTGAGTGCTTGGGGCCAGGTGTGAGGCCGTTTGATGTGTGTGTGCGTGTATGTGTGCGTGCGTGTGTGTGTGTGTGTGTGTGTGTGTGTAAGCGGGTGGGGTGCATGAGTGCTGGGGGGCAGGCCTGAGGCCGTTTGGTGCCCAGCCTGTGCTGGGAGCTCCCCAGCCCCCGGACCCAGGACTCCGCAACTGAGAAACTTCCCTCAGCCCAGGATCAGAGGGTGGAAGCGCGTGCGTGCGCTTGCTGGCACCTGGGGCCCAGGTAACCCAGGCAGCTGTGTTTCCGAGCGCAGGGACCCCACGGTGGCTCAACAAAGACCTGCTTCTCTTGTTGTGGCCTCTCCTTGGTGGACGACTGTGGGACTGACCAGGGTTTGCTGGCCCAGATGAGCACTGGGGCTCGAGTCCAATAAACAGAGCCATGCAGTGGAGAAGGCGGAGGAGAAGAGGGAGGGCAGGGCGCCTAGGATGGAGGGCTCTGTCGGGTGGGGTCGGGGTGCCCTGGCACTGGGCTGGGTGTTTGCTTCCCGCA
Organism: Sorex palustris; assembly: GCA_028565675.1. Classification (NCBI taxonomy): domain Eukaryota; kingdom Metazoa; phylum Chordata; class Mammalia; order Eulipotyphla; family Soricidae; genus Sorex; species Sorex palustris. The sequence goes on along the minus strand of JAOXYA010067719.1, from coordinate 8,626 downwards.
GAGGGTCGGCACAGAGCCAGCCAGCGGGGGTCAGCCACGCTTCCCCTCCATGTGCAGGACATGGCCCCTGGACCCCGGCAGGGACACTGTGTCCCGGGCAGCTGGGTGGGGCAGAGGCCGAGTGTCCTGCAGCGCTGCCCACACAGCTGGGCCCTTCCCAGGCGAGGGGTCAGGGCGATGGGGGTCACAGGATGGTGCCATCTCATCTGCTGCCCGGCAGGGCTGGGCCCCTCGGGGGTCTTGGGAGGCTGGGCCAGGGGGAGGAGGGGCCCTCTCGGCTCTGCCCGAGCTGCAAAGCTGACGGCAAGGCCCCCCTGCATTTCCTTGTTCTGTGACTCCCTCCCGGCATCCCCCACGGCTCCTGGAGCCCCCAGCGACCCCCTCCCTTCTTCACGCCCAGGGGGTCTCTGGCTCTGCTTCCCCTGGCAGGCGCTGACCGTGCGCTTGTCCTCACGGCTCTCACTGGGGGTCACCCCACTTCCACCCGCAAGCCACGGGGTCCTGCACCCTGCGCTGGAGCCCGCCTGCAACCTTCTGCTCCCCGAGCCTGGGTGCGGCGAGCCCCCCCACCTGTCTGACAACCCACCCCTGTGGGAGATGCATGTAGGAGCCCTGGTGGGGGGGCACCTCTGCCCCTGAGACCCTCGCAGGGAAGGATCCACCAGTCACGCTCCCTTGTGACGGACTCACAGGGTCACGGGCCTTAAGGGGACAAAGCCCCCCCCCCGCCCCCTCTGACACGGCCCTATGGTCCCCAGTAATTACTCTGCACCCAATGACGCCGCATGACTAAGGCTGTTCCCGGAGCTCTGTGAGGCGTGACGGCTGATGCTTCTGCTCCCCGCGGGGCCTCCTGAGCACCAGGCGCGGGCCAGGCTCTGCATTTCACCCACCAACCCTCTGCGGCACCCGGAATGTGCTGTTTGAGGCGGGAGGGGGCGGGCGGCACGCAGCGGTGCTCAGGGCTTCCTCTGTGCTCGAAGAGCAGTCCCGGTGGGGCTTGGGGCTTTCTCTGTGCTCCGGGAGCACTCCCAGTGGGGTTCAGGGGACACATACAGTGCCAGAGATCAAAAGAGGGTTGAACACACACAAAGCAAGCACCTGAAGTCCTGTGCTCTCTCTTCAACCCCAAGGAAAATTTTTTTAAAGTAAAACAGATTTGGGGCTGGAGCAATAGCACAGAGGGTAGGGTGTTTGCCTTGCACAAGGCTCACCCGAGTTCGATCCCCAGCATCCCATGTGGTCCCCTGAGCACCACCGGGAGGAATTCCTGAGTGCAGAGCCAGGAGTAGCCCCTGAGCACCGCCGGGTGTGACCCAAAAAGAAAAAAAATGGGCTGGAGTGATAGCACAGCGGGCAGGGCGTTTGCCTTGCACACGGCTGACCCGGGCTTGATTCCTCCGTTCCTCTCGAAGAGCCCAGCAAGCTACCGAGAGTATCCTGACCGCATGGCAGAGCCTGGAAAGCTCTCTGTGGTGTATTTGATACGCCAAAAACAGTAACAAGTCTCACAATGGAGATGTTACTGGTGCCCGCTCGAGCAAATCGATGAACAACGGGAGGACAGTGCTCCAGTGCTAATTTAAAAAAAAAAACCTTGGTCCACCGAAGTGTTTGGGGCCTCGTTCATTTCCACTGGTGGGGTGTGGTGGTCTCTGAGCAAAGTTTTGGTGATTCGGCTAACTAGGCTGAAAGGGTCCGTCAGCTAGGCCTGGGAACCATGCGGTGCTGATATGATCGAGGGAGCTGGGCAGCCCGATGCCAGCGATGCTAGGGGGGAACCATGGAGTTGGGGGTCAAGCTCAGATCCCGAATCAGGTCAGGAAAGCTCGCCCGGCTACTGTTCTGGCTCCCTGCCCCCGTCCCCAGCATTCCCTAGTGAAGCCAGATCATTCCTAGATGGTCAGCAGGTGCCAGCGACAGACACTGACTGGGCCACTGCGGCCACTTTGGGGAGCAGCACAGTAAGTTGCCCACCGCCCGCCCACGACCTCCCCCGAACCACAGGCTGGACCTGCTTCCTTCCCGCATCGTTTCTACATGTGCAGTAACAGCACAAGGCTGGAGCCTCCCGGCCGCAGAGACGAGAAAGCCAGGGAAGAAACGGGATTCCAGCAGGAGCCCAAAGCACACAGACAAGACCCTCGGGTGCTGTCACGTCGGGGGACCCCAGCAGCGGCACCCGGCCCCTTACGTAATCAGGTCCAGGACAGGTGGAAATAAGGTGCTGAGGGTGTTCTGGTTCACCACATCTGTGTGAAAAGGCTGCCGGGCATCTATCCCCAGGACTTAGAAACTCTCTCCAAGAGACACGCACACACCCTTACTCACTGCTGCACTCAAGGACAACAGCGAACACTCGGAACCCACCCCAGCGTCCAACGGCAGACTCCTGAAGGTGTGGTGTGTATATAAGATGGAATACTATGCAGCTGCTAATATGCCGGGGTCCTCCGCAAACAGGATGAGGATGAGAACACTCTTTGGGACTCCCAAAGAGGAATCGAAAGAGCTGTGCTTGGAGTATCACGCTTCACTCAAGGGAGAGAAAGAATATGGAGTTCCAACCTCCATCGATGATCGAGAATCAGGGACACTGTCTCGTTTGCCAATGCGTCAAAAATCAGATGGGCTGAACACATAATGTGATTTGGAGATGACCGTTGGATTAGAGCCGTTACCGACTGGATTCCACGGGATGTCAAAAGATGGCATGGCTGCCCACCTACGAGATGGTCAGGCTTCTTCCTCAAGACCCTGAACGATCAGTTTGAGGCTCTTCATGTTGCTGGTGCAAGCAAATGCCATTGGGCTACACTAGTATGCGACAGGGATGAATGGAGAGGTTACTGGTGCCCAGAGCAAATCAATGAGTAACGGGATGTCAAGTGATCAAGTGACTATGCAGCTGTAAGGAACAATGACATCACGCAATTTACTACCTGGTTGGAACTGGAAGATTGAGTGAAGTGAGCCAAAAGAAAGACAAGCACAGGGGCTGGAGCGATGGCGGCACAGCCGGGAGAGCATTTGCCCTGCACGCGGCCAACCCGGGTTCGATTCCCAGCTTCCCATATGGTCCCCCAAGCACTGCCAGGAGTAATTCCTGAGTGCAGAGCCAGGAGTAACCCCTGAGCATCCCCGGGTGCAACCCAAAAAGGCCAGACAAGCACAGGATGACGTCACTTACCGCGGGAGATGGGATACTGGCGCAAGAAATGTGCCGTCGTAAAGGGGGGATGCCGCAATCACCCTCGACCCCAGTCTTTAGAGAGGAGGACAGAGAAGGAAAGAAGTCAAGGGGGGAAGAAGAGAGAGAGAACAGGAAGTGATGGGTGAGCAGGCATCAGGGCTTCAGTCATCCTGGTGACACGGGGGTGGGGAGGGGAAACAGCTACGTCTGAAACACAGACAGCCCCACTGAGAACAGGCCGTCAAAGCTGCAGCCACTGAACTCTGTAAGGTGCCTGTCGAGATGGCAGGCGGGGCTGGGGTGGGGAGGGAACATGGGACCCTGGGGGAGGAAAGAGGTCACTGGGGTTTGGGATTGGGGATTGAGATATATGCCTAAAACTCAGTTATCGATAACTCTGTAAATCACAGTTGTCTAAGAAATAATTTTTTTTCTTTTTTCTTTTTTTTTTTTTGCTTTTTGTGTCACACCCAGCAATGCTCAGGGGTTACTCCTGGCTCTGCACTCAGGAAATACTCCTGGCAGTGCTCGGGGGACCATATGGGATGCTGGGGATTGAACCCGGGTCAGCCGCATGCAAGGCAAACGCCCTTCCTGCTGTGCTATCACTCCAGTCCCTAATAAATAAAATTTTTAAATAATACTCTTATCATACGGCTCCAAAAAGAGAAAAAAAACTGCCATAGAATTCTAGAGGGAGCCAAGGGAATCCCCTCGTGGCAAGAAGACAAAGGGATTTCCATCACTCCTGGCTCCGCACTCAGAAATCACTCCTAGCCGTGCTCAGGGGACCATATGGGATGCCAGGGATCGAACCCGGGTCGGCGCGTGCAAAGCAAGTGCTTTCCCCTGCTGTGCTCTCTCCCCCTGGGGGAAACACTGTCTGAACCGGGGGTGCAGAGACAGAGCCCTGGGGTGCACCACACTGGGCGGGGCAGAGGGGAGGTCAGACTGGATCAGGGTCAAGGCCGTAAGAGGCCCTTGGGTCCAGCTGTGGGGCAGACTGGGGGGAGGGTCAGTCACTGACCCCCCCACCCACGCCACCAGAGACCTGGCAGACCTGGGCAGGAAGGCCATGAGGTCAGTGCTGACCAGTGGGCGGGCCCACAAGGGGACAGTGTCCTTGCTATCATCCGGCTAGAAAACGCTCCCTGGCCTTCATCAATACCAGAAGCCTTGGCTGCCCGCCAGCCTCCCGCTGAGCCCTTCCGCCAATAAATACTTGTTGGCAGATCAATTAGGCCATCTAGGAACAGCGTCTGGGAAGCGAGCTGCCCTGGCTCAACTCAAGGAAGCTAACATGCCCACGCTGCCCCTGGCCCCCTGCTCTCCACAGCGAGCCCCCTGGGCCTGGGGGAGGGCAGAGGAAAGGCCCAGGCTACGGGGGACCCTGAGCAGTTAGGCCCCGCCTGGCCCAACCTCACTGCATGGCCCTAGGCAAAGCTGTGCTCTGTCTCCGACTCAATTTCCCCATCTGTGAAATGGGCACAATGACAGTAACGTTCACTCAAGGCAGTGTAGATCCAGTTCTCCTGGTGCCCCCAGAATAAAATGAAATTCTCAGGGCCAGAGCAATAGGACTGCGAGTAAGGCACTTGCCTTGCAGCTGACCTCGGCTGGATTCCGGGAATGCCATGTGGGCCCCAAGCCCGGCCAGGAGTGAGCCCTGAGTATTGCCAGGTATGGCCTCAAAACAAAGATAAAATTAAATAAATTAAAAAATTTCCCAAGGGTGGTATCCACAAAAAGAATGACCATGGGGCTAGATAGTGCAGTGGGTAGGGCGTTTGCTCTGCCTATGGCCAATCCAAATACAAAAAGATGACCAGTATCCGCCTGCCCCCAAAGCTGCCAGATCCTCCCGGTCCCCGTCTGTCGGGGGGCTGCCCTCCCCTGCTCTAGTCACGCCCCGCTCAGCACCCAAACACCCAGCACGAGGGACAAAGCTGATGTCTCCAGCCGCCCTGCGGCTGACAGTGAGCGGCCGAGGAGGAGGAATTCCGGACACCAGCCAGGGCGGATTCCAGAGCCTTCCGGCCCAGTCGCACCTCACAGCTGTCCCCTGGTCACTCCCAGAGCCCCCTCCCAGGGGCCCCAAGCGGGCGGGCTGTGTTTAGAAAGGAGCTCTCAGTGCCAAGGCGAGCCGGGAGCCAACGGCTGAAGAAGCGTGTCCGGGGTGCTGGGGGAGGGAGGATGGGGCCACCCCACCCCCGCCGAGCAGTCTCTGTAGCCCCCCTTCCTAGCGTTGCTACAAGCCCCTGTTCGGGGGGCTGACGGGGGCGCACGTGTATTTGCCTCCGTGTGACCCCCCAGTTATTGGCGGAGCCTTAGCCAAAGTTCAAAGCTGCTGCAAGATAAGACAAGCTAAAACTGCCAAGGTCTGGGCCGGAGAGATAGAACAGGAGGTGAGAGGCGTTTGCTCTGCGCGTGGTTCTGGTGCCCAGAGACCCTGGTTTGAAACCCCACACCACACACAGTCCCTTGAGTACCATGAGGGGTCGCTCCTGAGCTCATGCCAGAGCCAGGAGGAGCCTCTAAGCTCTGCTGGGTGTGGCCCCAAAACTGGGTGTGTGTTGGATGTGGGGGGCACAGGAAACCTGTCAAAGGCTGACTTGGGAGGCAGTCCAACAGGCTGGAGCCCCGGGCTTGGTCCTCAGGACCACACAGTCCCTGGCACCGCCAGAAAGAAGCAACCGCCAAACTCAGAGCCAGGGAGAAACCCCTGAGCACTGCCGGGTGTAATCCACAAACAAACAAACAAACAAGCAAGCAAGAAACAACAACCCCGTCCAATGCTTAGAATATAGGCTGGTGCCATGAACTCAGTAGGAAAGTGCTCCCAATGGGACCCCCGTAATCTAGGTGGGGGCAGGCTGGATCACGGGGCAATGTCACTTACTCCCATGATGGGTCTCATGACCTCAACACTGCCTCACTGGACCTTCCCTGCGGCTAAGCAGAGCCCAACTGTTTCCATCCCGGCCTGTCCTGTGTCCGGTGCCGGAGGACCATGGTTCTCCCCTGCCCAGAGGCCAAGCGCCCGGTTCCCACACCCCACCTGGGACCGTCACGAGCTCCAGCCCTGAGAACAGGCATTGCCGAAAGGGAGGAGTGACTGGCGGCCTTGCACAGCTCCTGCTGACCAGGCCTCCCCAGGGAGTGGCAGCCCCACTTTCCAGCACCAGAAGGTTCCAGATCTCCTGCTGCCCCTCACACGATTCGCAGAGCTTCGAGTCACCGGATCCTTCCACTAGCAAAGGAAGCATTCAGCCTCGGGGCGCCTGAAAACCGAGCAACAGAGCTGAGCCACGGGACCAGTGCCCCAGGATCCGGGGGACCCGGTCTCTCCATGCCGGCCTCTCACTGGGCACCTGCTGGCCTCTGGTCCCGGCTCCCCAGTCACCAGGCTATACCCCTGAGTTCCCCCAGCACCACTATGCGGGGAGACTGCGATGGTCCCATTTTACAGGTGGGTAAGACAAGGCTGCGGAGTGACTTGCCAGACAGCAAAGACTGGCTCCAGAGCATGCGTCAGCCAGGGCCAGTGAGCAAGAGTGGGTGCTTGGGTGTGCCCCGTCACCTCGTCTGAGGGTGCCACAAGGCACCGGGGCAACAACCAGCCCTACTTGAGACACACTCCAGTGACTTTAGAGATGAGCCCATGGCCACCTTCACCCCAGCACAGGGGGCCGGGATCCAAGGCAGGGTCGCAGGTGCAGGACAGCACCCCGAGAAACCACCCTCACGCTCCATCAGCCTGGGGCCAGAAGCCTGAGCAGACCAGAGGGAGGCCCCCAGGCCCGACGCCAGCCCCTCTGCAGGGGCCCGAGGTCACCGTCATCTCGGGGAGTTGGAAGGTGAAGTTGCTGCTCAGGACGGCTGCACGCCTCGGGGGGGAGGGGTTCGTGAGGCTGAGACCCACGCTGGCCTACGCGTCCTCTGCAGCAGCTGCCGGCGTCGAGCACTGGACCAGGAGGGTGGGTCTGGGAGGCCCCTGTGCGCCATTCCCGCCACCGCAAACCAGTCACAAGAATGGAATATACTCACAAAGCGGCGAAAGCACCATTGTGGGGAGAGAGAGAGGAGAGAAACAGGCAGGACTTAGAGCTGGGCAAGGTCGCGCCAAACCCAGACTTCTGGATCCTTTTGGAAAAATCGAAGTCCCCACACCTTTGGGCTCCTGGGCCTGGGGAGCAGGGTGTCGGGATGTGGGGGCTCGGCCCGGAGGCTGCAGGAGATTGGAAGTAGCAGCTGTTAGGCCGCTGGGCTCACCCACCGCCTCTCAGAAACTCTCCACGGCACTGTCCCCGGTGCTGTGAGCCGGAGACCCCACCACACACTCCCCCCGGCCCCCTTGGCATCACCTCGCCAAGCCCTCCTGAGATGCCAGCCACCGTTTCAAGCACTCGGAAACTCCACATGCAAAAACAGTCAGAGGACTAGAGCAACAGCGCAACAAGGAGGTGGGGGTTGCCTTGCACGCAGCCAACCAGGTTCAATCTCCGGCATCCCATATGGTCCCCCAAGCACTGCCAGGAGTGCAGATCCCTGAGTGCAGAGCCAGGAGGAACCCCTGAGCCTCGGCAGGTAGGACCCAAAGAGACAGAACAAAAACGAACCCAGTCTGCGCTGCGCAGACACCACGGTGCCGCCCTGGGGAAACTGAGGCACGGCCCAAGATCTGCCGCCAGCCAAGGCGCAACCGCCGAGAGCCAAACCCGCCGGGCTCTACGCGGAGTGTCCAGCACCTAGGGAGGCCAGCCGCCGCCCGCTCCCCGCACCCCGGGGCCGCTGCCCCTCACTCACGGTCAAGGCCGTTGATGTAGCGCATGGTGACCTCGCAGTGGCCCCACACGGCGCTCACCACCGGGTAGAGCTTCTTGCCCTTGAGGCCCCGGAAGGCCACGCCCAGGTACTGGCCGTCCACCACGAAGCTGAGCGTGCCCTCGTCCATGTCCAGCACCACCAGGAGCGAGTCGGGCAGCGCGAAGGCCTCCTCGGGGCCCAGGAAGGCGGGGTAGGCCACGCCGGGCCGGTTCTTGCCGTCGTGATAGAGCTGGCTGCGGCCCAGGTCCCAGCCCCACGACTCGCAGTCGCTGCCCACCAGCGCCGTGTAGCCCACGGAGTGCAGCGGCGCGCGGGCCGTGGCCACGCCGACCACGGCGTGCGTGCCGCGCTGCCGGGCGGGCCAGAGGATCTGCCAGGCGTGCAGGCCGCGCGCGTGGCCCACCTTGCCGCGGATGCCGTCGGTGCTCTGCGCCACCGGGTGCCGGTGGAACGTCAGCCGGTCGTCCTCCTTGACGAACACGTTGAGCGAGCGGTCCTCGGGGTTCCACGCGTGCCGCAGCTGCACGGCGGGCCCGGCGGCCGGCATGTCCAGCAGCTGGTCCAGCCGCGCGGGCCGGCCCGCCTCGGCGCCCCGCAGCTCGCGCT
>JAOXYA010067698.1:0-11685 GCA_028565675.1 Sorex palustris | reverse complement strand
AATATAGTCATTGGGTTATATAAGTTTTCACACACACCTTTACATATCTAAATATAATAATTGTATGTGTATAATGCATTATGAAATAAATGTTTGTGTGTACATATTTATTTGATAAAGCAATTGTAGAAATACTGTAGGAGAAGAGGTAAGTATAGAGTTAGAGTTGCTTCAGAGATAAGCAAATACCAACAGATGTAAATCATGGATGTTACAACTAAAAAGTTTGGAAAGATAGATGATAACATGCTAGCTAAAGATATAAAACATACCAGTAGACGTTTAAGTATATTTTAAGAAAAAAGGTGTGATTCTAATTTATTTTAATATAATAAACTATGCTTATTGAGAGTGCCAGCCTATGTTTCTAAGTATTTTACATCTATATACTCAATTCTTTTCTTCCAGCACAGTAGGGATATTTGTGTTAGCACAATTGAGCAGACAAGGAAATTAATACAGAGATAATATGTTTCAGTATGAATTCAGGCTTGTATTATAAAGGCAAAAAGAAATAGAAATTAGTTCCATATATCAGATACCTTTTATGCTTTCTAATTTTTTGCCTTGCACTAGTATTTCAAAGTTTCTAATACTATGATTCAGAAATGGGCTCAGTGCTCTGATCTCAGTTTATATAACTGACAAACAGTATACAGACCCCCTTTCCTACTTTTTGGAGCTTTTATAAAAATCCAATAAACTGATTTCTTTCACTTCTCCTAGACATTAACTCAAAATATAATAATAAAAATATTCAAAGAGAAAAGAAATGTTTCTAGGAATTACATTATGCAATTCAGGTACCCAGATCACATCTCCACCCTTGCAAAATTAGTTTGTCAATATTAGGAAAAAAAAAGATAATCTGAAAAAAAATTGAAACCTGCAAACAACCCTAGTGAAACTGGCTGCTTCAGTCACAGTGAGTGAGTTAAAGCATGAAATAAAATCTTGGATCCTAGCAGAGGAGAAATAGGCTTAACCATAGAGCTTGTATTTTCATTTTGAAAATGAGAAGATATTTATTTTGTGGAGGGAAGAAACAATATTCCAGGAAATTTTTGCTGGTGGATACAAATAGAGCAGTGTTTGAAAATATGGATGATAAAGACCTGGGATATCTTCTTTAGAATTAGAGTAAAAGTCAGTGGAGTGGGGAGAGCTCAAGGGCTAATGATCCTGCTTTGCATGTGGGAGGCCTGGTGTCACTCTTCGCCCCATATGGGTCCTTGAAAAACATAGGTAGCAATCCCTAGACACCAGTATATATACTTGTATAGCCTTTGAACACCAGTAGGTGTACCTCCGGTCACGGTCACGGTCCTCCCGTTGTTCATCGATTTGCTCGAGCGGGCCCAATAACATCTCTATCATGAGACTTGTTGTTACTGTGTTTTGGCATATCGAATACATCACGGGTAGCTTGCCAGGCTCTGTCGTGTGGGCGAGATACTCTCGGTTGCTTGCCGGGCTCTCTGAGAGGGGTAGAGGAATCGAACTTGGCCGCTTGTAAGGCAAACGCTCTACTGCTGTGCTATCGCTCCAGTACCTCAAACACCAAAAAAATAGATTAAAAAGTTTTGGATATATGTGCGTCTATGCCAAGTAAAGCTGTGTAGGTAGCAATTATTGGAGCAGGTTAAAGAACTGAGAGCTAAGGAATAGATTAAAACAACTGAACCAATATTATGCCAGAAGTTATTTATAGGATTTTTGTTTGTTTTTGGTTTGGGAGACCATACCCAACTCAAAGATCACTCCTGACAGGGGTCTGGTAACCATATTGAGTGAGAGGGATGGAATTTGGGCTGACTGTATGCAAAGCACGTATCTTACTTCTTGTATTGTCTCTCCAGCTCCTTTAGATAGGATATTTTAAAGAAGATTTGATAATTGAGCATTTTATAAATATGAGGTTTTGCAACTAAGACATTCAGATGTTGATAGAGAAGCAAATTGAAACAAAAATTAGTGAGTAGGCTCTAAACAATAACTTTTTCTTTTTTTTTCCTTAAATTTTTATTCGGAGGATCTGGGTGCAGGATGCTCAGCCCCGATTCGAGTAGGCTTGGAGATCTCAGCCCTGGGACCCGCTTGCCTTTGTTCCTCTGCCATTACCTTCAGGTGTGCGGAGAGTGGTTTCAGCATTGTGGTGGCTGGTCCTGGAGGTCTTCGGCTGCTGGAGCCCTGGTCAGAGCAGGGAGGAAAGCTCAACCTGCTCCCCTCCAAGAGGCCCCGGCCAGGACAGCCAGGCGCGAGGGCAGGAGACTGCACTGTTCTCTTCCGGGAGCTGATTTTTATAGTCTCTGAGTCTTGGCCGTTGATGGGATTACACGGTACCAGGGGGCCAGTTGGTGGGTATGACTCCCGCCTACTGGAATTTGGAGGATCTGGGTGGAAGCGGGAATGTGATTAGTGTGGGAAATATTGTATTAGATTGAATAGGTTAGTGGTGTGTTTTTGTGCCTTATTACTATAAATTTTTAGTACTAGCTAAACTATTGGTTTGGTTTCCTTTCCCCTGCTAATCCCCCTCTCCCAGCATTTATAAAGAGCAATGTTAGTGTGATCATCCAGAATTTTGGTATTGTTTATTTCCTGCTTTCTTCATCATGAACAGTTCTACTGGGAATCCAAGCACATGGTTTTTTGGGGTTTTTTTTGTCTTCTTGTTTGTTTATATCACTTTCAAATAGATGGTTGGACTTCTTTCAGTTCCATAAATTCTGTGAGATATCTTATTTCCTTGTACCTGTATCTTTAATTGCCATTATTCTAAGTTTAAAAAATCTTTATTTATAAGTTATCCTATATTTCCTTAAATATTAAAGGTAGAAATCAGGAGATCCTTTAAATATTTGCATATAGTCAATATGAATTTCCTCTTCCTTGAATTCCTTTGCCCCCAAGAGTTTTAAACATATGTAAAACTGGAAAAACAATTTGTGGTCAGTATAAATATCCCTCAATTCCGAATAAGATTTGAATCCAGATGTTTTTCTTAGTCATAGAATAAAGTAATCATCTCTTAATACTCGTGTTACCCCCTTTTTGGATTGAGTACCTAAGTTTATTCTTTTTTATTTTGGCTAAGATAAAGAATCATCTACGTCATGGAATGATCCATGAACCTACAAAAGAGGCTTCTTGAAGAACTCTCACATATAATTTGATGCCAGCATATATTTTATAATGTCACCAATGTCAAATACATTTTTTCTAAGGGAATATCCAGACTTTTCCCTGAATTATTAGTTTACTGAAAGTCCAGAAGCTAGAAATATTTAATGGTTGTATAAAAAGGCATTAGTTAAAATTTTAGGTCATTCTGAAAATATTTTGATTGCAGTTATTATATATGACTATATACACATATATGGATAATTCAGATGTAATTATGGATATTAATATGAGGTCACTCTGGATTTTGCAGGTGAATTTACATGCAGTAAGCATATTAATGAGACACAGAGAACAGAAACATAGATAAATATATGTGACATTGTGATAGAGAATTGGAGAGTCATATCCACAGTCCAGGGAAACCAAGAAATAGCAGCTAGAAGCTAGACAGGTCAAGGAGCCTGTCCTAGAGACTCCAGAGATTGTGTTCTGTCAGCACTTTAATTTCACTGGCTCCCTGAAATATGAAAATCATAGCTATATTTTGTTTCTTTATTTTGTTTCTTCTTTATTTTGTTTCTTCTTTATTTTGGTTCTTCTTCTCCATTCATTTTGTGGAGCTTTGTCTTGGCAGCCCAAGAAAACTATTACAGAAACCTTAACATCTCTCTGTTGTATCTGTTGAACCCTGAATGTATAGCATTAAATCAGCCATGGAAATAATAAACTAATTTGTGTGACTATATCACAATAAAATTTTATTCAAAAAGTTTGAAAAAACTTTGTAACAGGAAAATTCTCATACACTTCTTGTAGGAATATGAATTAGAAAAGGAACTGTGACAAATGGCTTGAACTTTTTTTCTCCAAAATTCTATTCCTATATTTAGGCAAAAAATTTTATGTAGCTATACCAAAGGATACATTAAGAAATATTCAGAGTAGCAGTATGTTTAATAGTTAAAAATGAAAATCAACTCAAATATCTATAAGAAAGTAGAACCAATAATAAATTCTGGTATATATAGACATTTGTATGTATGTATATGGGCTGGAGTGATAACACAGTAGTAGGGCATTTGCCTTGCACACAGCCAGCCCGACCAACCTGGGTTCAATTTCTCCACCCCTCTCAGAGAGCCTGGGAAGCTACTGAGAGTATCTTGCCCACATGGCAAAGCCTGGCAAGCTACTGTGACTTATTTGATATGCCAAAAACAGTAACAACAGATCCCACAATTTGTTGTGAGACATTACTGCTTGAGCAAAATCTGTGAACAATGGGAAGAAAATGACAGTGAAATTGCATATTTATAAATGCATTTATTTTTATTGCATTCCTACAGAATCAACCATGGATATGAGTCAAGAGAAAAGACAAGATTCACATTAAAAGAGAACAATAGATTGTTTTTCTGCTTGTGTTCAGTGGTAGACATTAGGAATGAACTCTGGTAGAAAATCTCTGAGGAATATTTATTTTATGAGAACTACCAAGTTAGAAAGTCTCAGAGCAGCAGACTGGCTGGCACCAGGTTAGTAAATAACAAGTGCAGAATCTTGACTTGGAAAACATAAATATGTACTTGTAGGCAGATAGGTTCAGTTCCACTGTCACTTAAAAGCCAATTATAATGATGAACAATATGAAAGAGCTGTTTTGGCAAGATGTCAACAGGTTGGAAGGTGGTGGACTCCGGTCCTCAAAAAAAACAACTTCTCTGGTCATGTGAAATTGTTTTCATAAGAAATAGAAAAGAAAGGCAGAGTATTAGGAGGATTGTGAATACCTGGACTGGTGAATACCAAGGTGATTAATAAATTCTCTCAGGATCTGATCCCCTAAGGCATATTCTCATTATGACTGCAAATAAGTATTTCTGATGAAGCTTTTAGTCCTCTTATCCTTTTTTAAAAGTGTGTGTGTGTGTGTGTGTGTGTGTGTGTGTGTGTATGCATGTGTGCGCATGGAGGTTAAGGAGAGTTGTGTCCTTCTTGACATTTTCAACAATATACAGCGCAAGACAGTTAATCTGGTTTCTGTTCTTCAATTTAACTCCTTATTTCTTTGGGTGTGATCACTACTTTCAAAATCCTTGTTAAAATGACTGCATCTAGCCCTGGTATTGTATTGACATAGTTTCATTCCATTCATGAGGAGAAAGGGAGAGAGTGAATCTCTGAGAAGAGATCCATGAAAACCAAGCCATGATTATTAAGCATTTGCTTTCTTAAGAATTGTACTAACTTTCCAGCACGGCCATGGCTCTAGAGGCAAGAGGACTTAATCCAGAGCCTGGAAGCTTGTGGCAGAAAAGTGAATGGATTATGCATTAAACTATGACACAATGCCTTGCTGGGAGGGAACGGGTGTTGCTCCCTTCCACCTCCTCCCCCCACCGCAGCAGCAAGGTGGCCACCTCCTCAGAGCTTATAGAAAAGCCAGGTACGAGCCTACGGTGATGGGGTAACTGAAGTCTCATGGGAAGAGGGGAGGTACCGGCTCATCCTTCACACCCTACCAAGATCACGAGTTGCCCACCATGAGCGTCTCTCTGGCACGGCCATAACACCAGATGCACAGAAACCAATCTCGTAATTATTTGTCTCTTGACAGAAATTCCTCTAGACTTACTAGTAAAATATCAGAAATCCAAAATCATGCGGCTGCTTTTGTGGCCACGCAACATCATATGGTTCTCATAACCAGCTATAGAAAACAAATTATTTCACAATGCCTTTTCTGCTGTTCTGATTTCTGGGCGGAGATTCTAAACAATAATGGTGCATCTTTTATCGAAATAATGAATGTAATCAAAGTAGAGAGAGTGTTACGTAGAAATCATATGCTTCACAGGCATCGGGAGGGGTGGGAGGGGGTATATTGGGGTTCTTGGTGGTGTAAAATAAGTACTGGTGAAGGGAAGGGTTTTTGATCATTGTATGACCGAGACTTAATCTTGAAATCTTTGTAACTTTTCCCACAGTGATTCAATAAATAAATATAAGAAAAGAGAAAAAAATGATTAGGAGTACCCAAATTGCTGCTAGAAAAATAAACAGTTTCTCAAAAAAAAAAAGGAAAGAGAGGAATAGACATAGAATGACTGCACTCATTTGTGGAGTATAAAATAACATAACATGAGGATGACACCCTAAGACAGTAGATACAAGGGCCAGGAAGATTGCTCCGTAGCTGGAAGCCTGCCTCATGAGCAGAGGGGATAAGGCAGCTGGAATAAAGAAGGGAAAACTAAGAAAATGATGACTGGAGGAATTGGTCGGAATGGGAGATGTGTGCTGAAAGTAGATAATGGACCAATCATGATAACCTCTCAGTATCTGTATTGCAAACCATAATGCCCAAAAGTAGAGAGAGATTATGGGGAATCATGTCTGCCATGGAGGCAGGAGGAGGGTAGGAAGGGGGGGTGGCATATCGGGGATATTGGTGGTGGGAAATGTGCACCTGGAATAACCCCTGTGCATAGCCGGGTGTGACCCAAAACACACACACACACACACACACACACACACACACACAAAAAAAAAAGAGTAAGGGGGTGAACAGTGCAGAGGATCAAACCAGTGCCTCACACTTGCCAAGCAAGAGCTCTGTCACTGAGGGACATTTCAGACTAGAGCTTTCCTCAAACATTCAAAGGCCCAGGGCCCAGAGAGAGAGTCTAGCAGGTAAGATGCTTGCCTTGCACACAACCCACCTAGGTTCGATCCCTGGCATCCCTTATGGTTCCCTGGACCCTGCTGAGAGTGATCCATGACTGCAGAGCCAGAAGTAAGCCCAGAGCACTGTAGCGTGACACCCCCCCCACACACACACACACACTGTTACTATCACTGTCCTCCCATTGTTCATCAATTTGCTCGAGCGGGCCCAGTAACACTGTGAAACTTGTTACTGTGTTTGGCATACTGAATACAACAGGGGGAGCTTGCCAGGCTTTGCCGTGCGGGCGAGATAAGTCTCGGTAGCTTGCCGGGGTCTCCGAGAGGGGCAGAGGAATCGAACTCGGGTCAGCCGGGTAGGCCACGTGCAAGGCAAACGCCCTACCTCTGTGCTATCGCTCCAGCATACTAATTTTTGTTTGTTTTGTTTTGGAGGTGATCACGGTGTACCCATGGCTCTGCACTCAGGGACCACTCCTGGAAGTGCTTAGGGGACCATGTGCAGTGTTGGGCATCCAACACACACACACACACACACACACACACACACACGCACGCACGCACGCGCGCGCACACACACACACACACCGGGGTGAAAAAAAAGATTCAAAGGTCCAGCCTGCTGCTCCCAAACCTCCACCACAGCCTGGAAGGCCTGGACCAGCCTCTCTGGCCACACTCTGTGCCACACGCCTGGTTGTTCAGGATTCCCTGGGCTGTGTCACACGGGATGGGCCTCCTCTCACCCAGAACAGGCTCCCCGTCTCAGGCATCCCGGCCTTTCCTCCTCCCAGACCCAACCGGTGGCCTTGTGTCCAGTGAGGTCACTCTGTGGAGCCAGAACACTATCCGTCAAGTGTGGGATACAGAACAATGTACCCCATCCTGCCCACAAGGACACCCCTGCACCTCCTCCCTGCAGCCTGAGCCTAGTTACCACCCACAAGTCTAGCTGCAAACTGAATGAAATCGGGCTGCAGAGCCGTCTGGAGACAGAGAGAGTGTGGGCCTCCCAAGGCCGGCCCTGTGAACTCACTGGAACACTGGCTTTCGGCCTTCTTACACCTGGAGATCCAAGGCCAAGAGCCACATGGCTGAGTTTTTTCTCAGACTGGCCGGAAATTTCCACAGACCAGCATTTCTGAGGGACAGGAGCAGCCCTGAGCACCGCCAGGCGCGGCTGCCAATACTCCCACCCCTACCAGTAAGAAAAAAAAATTAAGATTATTAAGAATTAGGGGTTGCAAGAATAGTAGAGATAAGTACCAGGAGGATTACTCCACAGCTTAGAAGCCAGCCTCACATGCTGGGGGAAAAGGCAGCTCAGACAGAGAAGGGACCACCAAGTAAAGGGTGGTAGGAGGGCCCACTCAGAATGGGAGATGCGGGCTGAAAGTAGACTAAAGACCGAACATGATGGCCACTTAATACCTCTACTGCAAACCACAACACCCAAAGGAGAGAGAAAGAGCAAAAGGGAATGCCCTGCCACAGAGGTGGGGTGGGGTGGCGGGGATGCGGTGGAGGTAGTGGGAGGGATTCTGGGACCATTGGTGATGGAAAATGGGCACTGGTGTAGGGATGGGTATTCGACCATTGTATGGCTGAAATGCAAGCATCGAAGTTTGTAAGTCTGTAACTGTACCTCACTGTGATTCACTAATAAATTAAAAAAAAAAACTGATATAAAGTTACTTGCTCAGGAGTAAGCGTTTGAGGAGTGAATCCAAAAACCAAGTAGAGGGTCTAATGATTCCACAGGCCAAGTTTTTTGTTGTTGTCACTGTTTTTAGACAAGGCACTTCAGTGCCCCTGACCTTATCATAATTTTGTTAAAGTAATTTAAATGGTAACAAAATCATACTTCTTCCACAGCATTTCAAAGTTCTCTTCCCCATCAGGTTCCCTGGTTTAAGACTTATCATTTTGGGGGCCAGAGAGATAGTACAGTGGGTAAGGCACTTGCCTTGCAAGTGTGGCCCAAACTACCTCTCCTCCAGAGACATAATTTTGCCTTTTCCTTAATACTTTGTTTTATATAAAAAATACAAGATATTAACTTAAGAAGTTTAATAAATGGATCTCCCATCATAGATGAAATACTACTTCCCACTCTTCATTTTCACAAAATACATCCTGTCATATGCCTTGCTTTGATGAACTTTTAAGGGCTGGGGATGAAGGCAGCTCAATGATACACACTTTCCAAGTGTGAAACCTTGGGTTTGATCCCTGGAACACAGACATAAAAAAGGTAACACTTTTGGCCTTTAGTGTTCCAGCCCTCTACCAAGAAAAGATTAAGCCCCAGGTAAAGAGTGATCCTTCAAAGGTGAACTCCATAATCAATAAGTCTTAGCGTGGATAGAGTCAGACACTGATAAGCCCTGTTGAACCTGCTGAATATAACTTACCTGCAGAATGCGAGAAATAGGTGCTTATTATTCTAAGAGATTACAATTTTGGGGTTGTTTATTTCCTCAACCAAAGTAGACAAATTCAGCATCTCAAAGAATTACTGATACGTTATCATTCAACAAGAATTTATTAGGGTCAGACTTCCCAGTCCTATATTGAGATCTATAAGGTCAAAATAAACTTTACACTTGAATCAGGCAAGATATACATAAAACATTTGAAAACAATGTGTTTTTCTTTATAGACTATTATCTCAAAACCAAAGTACAGTTAGTATAGTTGCTCATTCTTCTATATTTTAGCCTCAGGAGTCTGGGGGCCACTCCAGTGATCCCTGGTCAACTGGGCATAAGGTTCAATGCTAGGATGCAGACATGCACAGTGCTGCTGGGGGCCACCTGGGTGACAAGCAGCAGTGTTAAGGTTGGGGGCTCTCAGATAGTATCTGGCAGTGTGAAGGGGGCCGTGCAATAGTGGGATTTGAACTCAAGTCATCTTGCAATCTGTGAGTTTTCTCTCTCTAGTCCCAGACTGGTTTTTTGTTATTGTTGTTTTTGTTTTTTAAATTCCACTAGCCAACTGAAGGACAAAGTGGCCTTTCTTCCTTTCAGGACTTTTCTGTACTGGTAATTCAATCAAATCATACAAAATGCCATGCTTCCTCCCTTCACTGTCTCAAAATATAGTTCACTGCTTCCTAATTCAAATTCTCTTTCATTTTTATGCATCTTCCCATGGCAATTAACATATCTGTTCATACATAAGTATGTCTCTCCACTTGGATGTGCTTCAAGGCCAAAGTAATTTTTCTTCCTTATAAACAGAGTCTAGCACAGGTTCTGTTATAGTACAAGTGCTTAAAATAGGAACTTTTTTTTTCACTTAAAAAAAAGGGTAAAATTCTATAGATACTGGCTTCTAACATTCATATATACTTCTTAGCCCCAAATATACTAGCAAAATAATGTTACTGTTTGGTTAAAGCCAAGTTAGCCTACTTAGTTACTTCCAAGTATCACAGCGGATACAGATGCCAGATAGGACCTATAGAGTCTTATGTAAACCTCTCTCCTAGACTCCTTCATTCCTAACAGAGGCACAATTTCAAACTTGGTGATAATTCTAAGCATACTGACAAGGGATTAAAAAAATAATTTTTCTGTGTACTAAGCTAACAACATTGAATCAATTCCGAAAAAGATATACGAACAAAGAGGTGAGCCATGGTCAGTTGAAAAGGTGACCTCGGTTTGATCCCTGAGCACCACCAGGAGCAACCCTGAGCACAGAGCCAGGAGTACTACCTGAGCACTAGTGGGTGTGGCTCCCAAAGCATAAATAAATGAACAACAACGTAGTATAGCAAAAAACCACCTAGATATTGGGTGATGCTAACAGACTGAAGAGCAGTGGTAGAGCCAAGACGGCAGAGATGGAGCCCCTTATTCTTGCACCAGGTTCCCAAAAGGAGACTACTGGGGGAAAAAAAGAAAACACAAAATTCCACAAGTCATCACAGAAAAAGAGAAACACATGTCCTACAGAGTACAGGAACACTGATCTCCAGCTAGAGATGGGAGATTCCCCACTTGTAATGGAGTACTGTGGGACAGAGAAGCCCAAACCCCAGGAGGAACGGGAGACAAGCACACAGAACCTTGCCCACGAGAAGGAAGGAGCAGCCTGAAGACCTGTGGGCCCAAACCTGCAACCCGACCTTCTTTTAATTCCTACCCTGCAAAACCGAATGGGGAGGCTGGACAGAGGTCAGCAGGTGAGTGTCTACGGTGTCCTGTCAGGCCATCCTAGACTGCAGAGCACTGTGGGCAGCCGGAGATGGGCTCCAGGTAAAATTAAAAGCATCCGGTCCTCCTTTGCTCCTCACATCTGAGAGAATGTAGGCATTGACCCCAATCAGGAAGGAGAATTTCTCTAAAGACTAAGAAAAATAGAATCTATTCTGTCCAAATGTGTATGATTGCCACAAGATGCCATGGTGAGGCACCAGCATCCTCACAAGCGGAGAGAGTGCTAGTCTGTATGTCTGCAGGTACAGCTGATGCACTAGGCTTCATTCCCAATATTAGCCCAGAACAACACAAATTCAGCACCACAGTCTCTTATGTACAATTGGTGAACTCTAGACTATAGTGGGCAGAGAACCAGATCTTCACCCCGAGCGCTCATAATATACTAGACACAATGGGAAAGCAAAGAAACTCATCTACATTAAAACACAAAGACAAAAGCCTAGGGAGGTCCCCAAGAGCCTTCCAGCCTCCCTCATGAGTGAAAATATAAGGATATTCACTGAACTGAAGAAAACAATAGATGAAAAAGAAAGGAGCTTAACTCTGAAATAACTGACCTGAAGAACATAGCCAGAATCTGGAAAAAACCTGAGTGCCCGAGAACAGATGACTGGTTAAAGAAACTTTGGTACATTTACACAAT
>JAOXYA010067693.1:0-11685 GCA_028565675.1 Sorex palustris | reverse complement strand
CAATGGAGACGTTACTGGGCCCGCTCGAGCAAATCGATGATCAACGGGAGGGCCTTTACCTTTACCTTTACCTTATCTTTTTGCCATACACCTATATTTGGTCCTCTATTTTTTTTGTCTTTTTAAAAATTTTTTTCTTTTTTAATTTTTTAAAATTCTTATTAGTGAAACACCATGAGGTATAGTTGTAGACTTACAAATTTTTGTGCTTGAGTGTCAGTTGAATAGTGATCGAGTACCCATCCCTCCCCCAGTGCCCATTCTCCAACACCAGTGATCCCAGTAAACCCTCCCACCCACTCATCCTCCCCATCCCACTCTCCTCTGTGGCTGGGCATTCCCTTTTGTTCTTTCTCTCCTTTTGGGTGCTGTGGTTTGCAAAAGAGGCATTGAGTAGTAATCATGTTCGGTCTATAGCCTACTTTCAGCATGCATCTCCCGTCCTGGGAGGATCCTCCCAACACCCTTTGCTTGGTGCTCCCTTCTCCATCTGAGCTGCCTTTTCCCCTAGCGTGTGTGCGGCTGGCCTCCAATTATTGGCACAACTTTTATATGGACATGTTTTCCATTCTTTTCAACAGCTTGGAGTGGATTTGCAGTCACATGGAAATTTCTGCATTTAATTTTTTAACAGGATACCCTTTACCCCACGTTCTTTTTATTTTTCATATTTCCTCTCTCCCATCCTCATTTTGCTCCCACCCGCCACCGTCTTTCCCTCGGGTGACCTTCATTCTCTTGCCTCTTACTCTCTGGTTTCTTAATTTTTATTCCTTCTATCATGATCATCAATTTTGTGTCCATATTCTACAAATAACGGTGACATCATTCAATCCTTGTTGTTTTGCTTCTGTTTCATTTTATGTCGTGTAATACCTCTGAGTGATTTTCATTTTGCTGCGAATGACACACTTTCATCTATTTTCATAGTTTAGCCACATTCCCTGGTATGAGTGTGTGGCATCTTTACCCGGTCACCTGGGACTGGGCAGTTGGTCTCCACATGGTGGCTACTGTGGATCATGGGCAGTAAGTTGGGGCTTGGACATGTTTTCCTGGCTGGCATTGCCTGTTCTTCGGGTTGACTTCTAGAAGTGGGATTGCTGGATCCCATGGGGTCTTTCTATTTAGTGGTCTGGGTGTGAGTGTGCCCCTGGCGAGTGTGTCTGGGCGTGAGTCTGTGTCTGGTGAGTGTGTCCAGGTGTGAGTCTGTGCTGGTGAGTGTGTCCGGGAGTGAGTGTGTTTCTGGTGAGTGTGTCGGATGTGAGTGTGTTTCTGGTGTGTCTGGGTGTGAGAGTGTGTCTGGTGAGCGTGTCTGGGTGTGAGTGTGCCTCTGGTGAGCGTGTCTGGGCATGAGTTTGCCTCTGGTGAGCGTGTCTGGGCGTGAGTGTGCCTCTGGTGAGCATGTCTGGGCGTGAGTGTGCCTCTGGTGAGCGTGTCTGGGCATGAGTGTGTTTCTGGTGAGTGTGTCTGGGCATGAGTGTGTTTCTGGTGAGTGTGTCCGGGAGTGAGTGTGTTTCTGGTGAGTGTGTCCGGGAGTGAGTGTGTTTCTGGTGAGTGTGTACAGGCGTGAGTCTGTGCTGGTGAGTGTGTCCGGGTGTGAGTGTCGCCAGTGCCAGGTCATAATGTTCTTCCGTTTCCAGGTGTTTTGCTGAGCTGCGCATCTTCTTGCTGTCCTGGGCTTTGGAAGCTTCTGCACATCTTTGCTCGTTTTTTTTTTTCCGACTCAGAGATTTCTGCTGTTTGCCTCCAGGGTTCGATAAGTCATTTCCGCTGTCATACGCACCCTTCGTGAGGTTTCCTCTGAGCTCCACACACACAGTTTGGGCCCTGCCTCTCCGCTCCTCTTGGCTGTTTTTCTTCCCTCTGAGCCCCCTGTCTTTTCCCGGCCCGGAGCACATTTTCCTGTCAGCTCTGACTCCCAGCAAGGGCCTTAGCGTGAGCCTGGCTTCCCCTTCCCCACGCGCGGAGGCCCTGCAGCCGCGTGACAGCCGCGTGTCCGCTCGTTCTGGGTGTCAGCTGACGCCTCAGTCCCGATGTGTAAGGGGCCAAAAGCTTTGATCCCTTACGGGGCTTCTTGGATCCTCCCTGCGTTCAGGAGCTGGGGATTTGGGTCGAGCATCTTCAAAGAATTGGGGTGCTCTGCCTCTGCCTCTGTCCCCAGGAGTTGTCCCGACACCGCACTTCTCAGGGGCCTCGGGGTCCTGACCTCTGCGGTTGTCGGGGAGGTGAGGGTGCAGTGGAGGCGAGGGTGGGTGGAGGTGAGGGTGTGCAGTGGAGGTGAGGACTTGCGTGCTGGCTCCTAGCACTCCAGGTGCTCCTTCAGGTCCCGGGGCCTTCACTGGGGACGGACCAACCACAGGGTCTTTGCTAAGGAGGAGGGCCGCCATCGTGCTGTTTGAGGGCAGGCGGGTGTTTAGGATGAGCTGCCTGACGGTTTCTAACCATTGGTGTCACGTGACCGGACAGTGCAGCCCGACCTGCTCTCAGGAGGTCCCTCAGCCCTGACACAGTGCTCAATCCCCCAGGGCAGCCTTTATTCCCCCCGATGCTGGTGCTCTCCTGGCGCCTCTCACATTGCTCAGAGAAATACTCTCACCTGTCTGTCCCTTCCCAGCTTTGGGCCTGTGTCGAGGTTTCCTAGCAACGGGGCTAATCATCGCAGGGAAAAAAATATCTTTTTTTCTTTTGTGTGTGTGTGTTCAGTATACTAAGCTATTTTTAGGCACCAAAAAAAAAAATAAAACCTCTGTATTTTTTAAAATGTTATATTGCCATTTGATACTTTAAAGGCATCCGAAAATGAAATCGTTTATATTGCGAACTATTCCCCGAGAGTTTTACGCTATATTAAATGTTCCAACTGAACAAAAGGTCGATGGTTTAGAAACCGCCTTTACTATCACGGCTAGCGTCAAGAGAAGGCAAAAACTTTTATTAGACAAAGCAAAGCTTGTGGTGCAGAGATAAGGCGGATAGAGCTCTCTGTAGAGGTGGGATGGGAACTCGCGGAGTTTGAAACTAACCTGGCTAGTTGGAGCAAGCCCGAAGCAAATGGTTGTATAGCCACAAAGGAGAAAGCCACAGGCTTGAGGTTGGGCTGCAACACTTTTATGTTTAATGACAGCCTTTGAAGGATAGAACATTAAAGGATGTTTGGTGGAGGTGAGGGAGGGCGGCGGAGGTGAGGTGTGCTTTATTAAAACATTTCACAATTATTAAATCTCTTTTGATTTGTATTCATGGTTGAATCAGTCACTTTCCTCTTCATTTTATTAACAGTTTTCACTCAAAGTACATTATAAACCACTAATTTTTATCTACGTGTATAAGGCTTTCACTCAAATGAGAGAAAGAATCTGGAGTTCCGGCCTCCGTCGATGGTCAAGAATCAGGGACGCTGTCTCGTTTGCCAAGGCGTCGAAAATCAGATGGGCCGGACACGTAATGAGATTTGGAGACGACCGCTGGACTAGAGCCGTTACCGATTGGATTCCACAGGACGTCAAATTGGGATTGGGACGTGGGATTCCACGACTGCGTGGCTGCCCACCTACCAGATGGTCAGACTTCTTCATCAAGACCCTGAACGATCGGTTTGAGGCTCTTTGTGTTCCTAGAATGAACAGATGCCATTGGGCTACACTAGCACGCGACAGGGACAAATGGATACTTAACTGGTGCCTACTCGAGCAAATCAATGATTAATGGGAAGTCAAGTGATCAAGTGATGTTGCTGATTTAGAAAGACCAGTTTTTTTTCCTGATTTTTAAAGATTTTTTTGGGGGGTAGGGTATTTGGGAGCCGCCCCTGGCAATGCCTAGGAGTTATTCCTAGCTCTGCAATCAGGGATTATACCTGGTGGTGCTGAGGGGGATGACATGGGTTGTTGGGAATCGACATCAGCCTCTGATTCAAGATTTCAAGTAAGACTGAAATGAAAGAGACTTTTACAAATAACTTGGGATACTTTCCCTTAACTGACAAATCCAAGTATTTTACTGTATGTGCTATAGAATTCTTTTGTAAATTTAAATCTACTGTTTTGAATTGATTTTTAGCTGAAATAGCCATTCTTATTCCTATTTGTTGCACTTATATATTTCAATAAAGGCCACACACACACACACACACACACACACAGCAATATTGCCTAGAGCAGGGGAGAACATATGGTCCCTGTGATTAAATTCAGGGCCTCTCACTTGGATCATACCCACTATTTTTAGGCTAATTTTTTGGTTTTGTTTCGGGGGAGGAGGATTTGGGGTCACACCCATCAGTGTTTAAAATATTCCTAGATTTGTGCTCCGGGGTCACTACTGGTGGTGCTTAGGGAAAGGAGGGGGAAACTCTATGGAGGTGCAAGGGATTGAACCAGGGCCAGCCATATGAAAGGCAAGTGCCTTTATACCTATACTGTCTCTCTTGTTTTTAAGCTTTGTGATTGGTATTGTATAATACAATTGTTTTTGCATTTCTTTTCACACAACAGCACTAATTTGCTGAGCATCAGTCATGTGAATTCCTTTTTCCTTGATGAACAATGGGAGGACAGTGCTACAGTGCTTTATTTTATAAAGTAGTTCACAGTATTTGATTACATTTAATATTTGAGCACCAATCCCACCAACATTACACCTCAACCCCTGTCCCAAAGCACAACTGAAATTATTTATTTAGTATTGTTATGAAAAGCCCCTGAAAATGCTACAAAAGTTTCCTTAGAGAAAAGAGTATGAAGACTGTTGTATTTCATCCAGGGGCCATTAAACCCTTCTATAAGAGATCACTAACATGTTGTTAAAGGTTGAGCCTTGTGTGCTTATATATATGTATGTGTGTGTGTGTGTGTGTGTGTGTGTGTGTGTATACATATGTGTGTGTGTGTGTGTATCTTAGAGGGAATTTTTTTTTACATATATATATATGTATATAAAAAATTCCCTCTAAGATTGGCTGCCTCCTACTTCTTTACACCCCATCAGCTGTGGTGTGGTGTTTTTGGAATATGGGTGGTGTGAGGTATGAGTTGTCACAGTCACGCGTTCCAGGAGTAGGTTCACTCGTGGGTGAGGTTTGGTCTGAGCATTTTGGAGAGCAGTCATTAGCATGGCAGCAGTTGGATTCTGGAAGTTTTCAGCTGCTGCGGCTGAGTTCGTTAGGGCAGGAAGGATCTCACCCGCCCCCCTCCAGGGCTCCCCGAGTGAAACAGCCTGACACATGGTCTGGCGGCATGGTTATGGTGTGTGTTGTGTTATGCTCCCTTCCAGGAGAGACATATTAATTCTTAAAGCATTGGTTTTTGTAGCACAAACCTGTTTGCTTGCCAAATCATTCTGCTGGGTTGTATCCATCCAGGAGGCATTATTTTCATGATTCACCAGGTTGGGGATGGTAAGGGGTGAAGTTCAGCCTTTACCCTTACGCTCACAAGGAAGTGATACAGGTTAAAATGGCCCTGATATCCATTCAAATGAACTATAATACTATATTCCACTGTGTGACAGTGACAGTGATAATGTTTGGTTTCCATGTTGGCAGACAGGTATGTTATCTTCCATATTTCACAATATGGAAGAAAACTCATTGAAAGGGGTCAGAATGGCTCACCTATAAATGCAGGGAGCTCAGGTTTGATCCTTGGCATGACATGGTCCTCTTCATGCTGCCAATAGTGACCTCTAAGCACCAGTAGGTGTTGCCCAAAAAACAAAAACAAGGTATTGAAAAAAAAAGTCATTGAAAGTTCTGAGGCCTCTGTCTCTGCACATATGCAAGGTGATCCCCTAGGTTTGTAAAGTGGTAGAATATTAGGGTGTATATTATATTAGATATTACCAAATTATCAGTATGATTTTAGCAGATAATATTATGAAAAATGTGTTCTTTTTTTCTTTTAGTAAGACTTAGAATTATTTTTATGTGATAGATATAAAATCTATCAAATAGAATTTCAGTGTGGCTTCATGTTTCGTTGTAATAGTGAGATTGAACATTTTTTCCCTGTATTTTTTTTTCCACTCCGATTTCTTTTGCTATGGGATAGTTTAAAATTATTTTAAGTTCTTACATGTTTGGCCAGTCTAAGGATATGTTATAACCATGTTGTCCAAAAATCATTGAATTAGAAAGAGGTGTTTTATTACTAATAGCTTAAATTACAGAACTTGTGAATGAGTACAAATAATGCTTTTACACTATATATACACAAACATGTGTGTATATATTATATATGTATATTTATATATATAAATATAATTTTGTTTTGGGGTTACACCCTACTCTGCTCAGGACTTAATCCTGACTCTGTGCTCAGGGATCTCTCCTGGGTCAGCCACATTCAAGGCAAACACCCTACCAACTGTACTATGGCTCCAGTCTCATTTGTTTATATTTCTGAAGGCTTTTCTTTTAACATTTTGTAAGGTTTTATGTCTTGCACATCTTATGTCTTGTAGATTGCATATTTCTTTTTTCATGGCCTAGTTGTTTCTAATTAAATTAAAATGTGAAGAGAGTCATTTTTGTATTTTCTTTGATAGTCTTAGGTTTTTGTGTCTTTTAAAATGAAATCCCCACTCCTGTAAGGAAGAAAATCGTTTCTAGATATTTTACTTAATATTTAGTATTTAAGTGATTAGCACTTATATTGTATTCCCTCTTCCCCCACTTCTTGTGTGAGGGGCTGTGGCTGTGGTGCTCACCTTGATTTGTGTTCCTTTAGTTGCAGTGCTTAGGAAGCCCTCATAAGAGTCTCACTCTTAGTTAAGGCATGCACATTTTGGTTGCAGAACTTATTGTGGTACTCAAACATGTGCTTACCAAGGGCTGAATTTCCTGCCATGGCACTCACACAATTTTAGTTGCAGTGATTGTTGAGGGTTACACCTCTTTGGGGTGATTACACACACCTGTCTGCAGTGAAGCTAGAAATTATTTGCAGTCTTCGGGATTATAGACAGCAGAGATGCCAGGATCACATATATAGTGACACTGTGGTTTTTGAACTGATGACCATGTAATTGCATAGCTGGTTGAAGCCTCTATTTTTCTGGGCCCTAAGATTAATTTTATTATGGTATTGATAGTTGTTAAACTTATTCATTATAGTTGTTTAGGCATACAATATTCCAACACCAGTCCCACCACCAGTGTCCCTGCTCTCCACCAGTGTCCCCAGGTTTCCTCCTCCTTTCAGCTTGCCCCCTTGGCAGGCATATAACAAATTCATTTCATATTACTTGCTTTAGTAGAACTTTAGTCATTAATTCTCTAAGCTGTTGCCCATCCATGAGAGTCTGTGTATTTCCTTGAAATCTGAATGGAATCTAGCTGGATAAAGTATTCTTGTGAGGTTTTCATTTCACTGAGTTTTTATACTATATCCTTCTGTACTCTTCTGATATGTACAATCTCATTTGATAGATCTGTTGTGCATATTATGGGCTTCCTTTTGTATGTAAATTTCTTTTTTTGATCTTGCTGCTTTCAGTATTCTGTCTCTATCTTTGGATTTTTTCATTTTGAGTATAATGTATCTTGGAGTCTTCCTAATTAGGTTATGTTCACTGGGACCTTTCAGACCTCCTGAACGAATCTTGATGTCTGTAATCCTCAACTCTGGGAAATTCTTATTGATGATTTCTTTAACTGTTGTTTCTTCTTAATATTTGCCTTCCTGTTATTTAGATACTCCAGTAATTCTTATATTGCTCCTCTTTAACTAATCCCATAGTTCTCTGGTATGCTGTTTATTTCTTTTCAGTCTATTTTCCACCTTCTGCTGTTTCCTAGTGGTTTACTCCTCATCTTGGAGCTCCTTGGTCTTTTGCTCAGCTGCAGTTATTCTACTAGTCAGTGCTTTTATTTAGCTTTTTCCCCTTTTTTTAAATATCATCTCCCATATTCTTTGTCATTTCTGATGGTAGTACTTATTTCATTTGGACACTATGCTCTTGTGCTTTGCTGACTACTTGTACTATGGTTTTTTTGAGATCGTTGATTATCTTTGTCATAGTGTCACTAAAGATATCTGAGGATTTACTGAGCTGATTGCTTTTTTTTTAATGTCTTCATAGTTTTTGCTCATTGAACTTGGTGGGCATCTTCGTGTTTTCCCCATTGTTTTCCTAGTGTTCGTGCTATGTTGTGGGTGAGTCTCTGTAGTTAATCCCAGTGGAAGATGCTGAGGGATAAGGCTAGAGATTGCTCTCTTTCTTGTATGTCTGTCCTCACAAAATGACTGGAAGCATAATTGTGAGCAGTGTGTAATTTTTGAGTAGATGCCATTTGTATTTAAAGCACATTACTAAGCTTTGAGGTACAACTATAACAAAGTTGTTGCTTCATGAATCTACATTTCTAGTGGAAGAACAACACATAATATATAGTGTCTAGTAAATAGTTATGTCGAGACACACTTATGTACTAGGAATATAGGATGCTGGTTTTATTGTTTTGTCTTATTTATTTTTTTGTCTTTGGTCTACACCTGGCGATGCTCAAGGGTTAATTACTGGCATTGTTCAGGGAACCATATGGGATGCTGGGGCTCAAACCTAAGTCGGCATGCAAAGCAAGCACCCCACCCACTATGCCTTCTTTTTAGCCCAGGATGCTCTTTTATAGTGGATCAGGAAAGGCCTAATAAATAAGAAATGTATAGAATTGGAGGGTGAATGAGACAAGTGGAAGTCTGTGAGGAAGAAAATTTTACTACAGTTTAGCTATAGAAAGTGACTTCAGAATGATTTTGTTTCTTCTGGGCACTCAGGTCAAGGCATAAATGGATAGTATAAATTTAGCATTAAACTAGCATGTATTTGGGGGGATGGAGCAGCCGACCCGGTTTTGATTCCTGGCATCCCATATGGTCCCCTGAGCACTGCCAGGAGTAAGTCCTGAGTGCATGAGCCAGGAGTAGCCCCTGTGCATCGCTGGGTGTGACCCAAAAATCAAAAAAAAAAAAAAAAACACAAAAAAACCCCAAACAAAAACTAGCATGTATTTGGGATTGGGATTACAGGTTTGGGATTACACATTTCCATGGTAGCAATTTTTCCCACCTAAACCCCAGACTTGGCCATTCACATTTCCTTGTGCTATGGAAGGGAAAGAACAAAGGATGGGACAGAGGAGATGGAAACCCTTTTTCTAGTCCTTTCTTTTCCTGATGTTGGAGCCTTTGATGGGGATTTTTGTTTCAGATCTCTTTTATTTTGCACAAGTTGAAGGTTGCATTTCTTTATTACACTTATCTTCTTACAAAGAGAAGTCACTGCTGGAACTGAAGTAGTAGTAAGTAGGCAGAGTGCATCCTTGCACATGGCTAAGGCAGGTTTAATCCTCATAAACCCTGAGCACATAAACCCTGAGCACAGCTGTGTGTGGCCCCAAAACAAAACAAAAGATAGATCACCACACAAAACCTATAAACACTGAACTTTTTCTTTTATCAACACATATTTTCCACTTTGGGGCTTTAGCAATGTAGCACTGTCCTCCTCTTGTTCATCAATTTGCTCAAGTGGGCCCAGTAACGTCTCCATTGTGAGACTTGTTGTTACTGTGTGAGACTTTAGATTATTCATTAATATCTGGTTCTTGTGATATCTTTCTCTTGGGAAATCAGCTATACATGGAAACAGGTATTGTTACAATTTATCTTATGTTGAAGCAGACGGGTTTTCAGATTATCAGTAATACTGTGGAACTAAGAACTTAGACCACATAATGCTTTATTTCTTCCACTTCCTGATCTCAGGAAATGCAAGAGGAGGTCATTTGTGGGCTAATGGGAATTTCTACTTAGCAGAATTTCTAGGATGTTTCTGGAACATGGATGGCAAATAGTGTGTTTCAAAGACTATTGTAGATTTCATAGATTATTGGCAGGGGGACAAAGGGACAAAGTTCAATGCTTCAATTTCCCTAAAATAATTTTTTTTAAAAAAAGGAACATTCCTATTCCTGTTTTTATTAATATAGCATGTAACTGTTCCAATACCTTATCAGATTTCTTATTACTTTGCTTATCTAAGCCTAATATGACACATCAATACACTACAAATACACTTAGCTCATGTATCCCTGAAATAAAATGCTGCTTGGTTATCTTTTAGTATATTTGAGAATTCGTAAATATTTAAAGTACAAGTTTTGTTATTTTGCTTGCTTCAGGGCTGGAGCAATAGCACAACGGGTAGGGTGTTTGCCTTGCATGCAGCTGACCCTGGTTCGATTCCTCTGCCCCTCTTGGAGAGCCCAGCAAGCTACTGATAGTATCCCGCCTGCATGGCAGAGCCTGGCAAGCTACCCGTGGCGTATTCAATGTGCCAAAAACAGTAACAGCAAGTCTCACAATAGAGACATTACTGGTGCCCGCTCGCATAAATCGATGAACAACGCGAGGACAGTGATACAGTGCTTGCTTCAGGGATTGATTTTATTTTTTGCACCACACCCCTGGGTTACTTCTGGCTTTGTGATCACTCTTGGTGGGCTTGGGGTGCCAGGAATTGAATCTGGTTGGGTTGGATTTGTGCAAAACAAGTACCCTACTTGCTGCACTGTCACTCTGGCACACATTTCTAAGCTGAAATCTCCTAAATTGAAATACTTGTATATTAAAACTTTATTTATTTATTTATTGCTTTTTGGGGTGACACTCGGTGATGTACGGTGGGGCGGGGGAGAGGTCACCTCTGGCTCTGCACTTAGGAATTACTCCTGGCTGTGCTCGGGGGACCATGTGGGATGCTGGGACTCAAACCGGGGTTAGCTGTGTGCAAGGCAAACATCCTACCCGCTGTGCTATTGCTTCAGCCCCTAAAAAATATTTTTGAGTGAAAAATCAAGCTGTCCTTTAACTATCTGTGGGCCAATAACAATTTTTTTCATAATAAATTTTTTCTGTAATACAGTAGTTTATTTTATATATTTTCAAAGAGGCTGGAAAGCTAGTGCAGTGAGTAAGGAAATTGTCTTGCACACATCTTACCTACCTGGATTTGATCCCTGATACCTCCTATGGTGCCCTAAGCCCTCTAAGGAATAATCCCTGAGCACAGAGCCACGAATAAGCCCTGAGCACTACTGGGTATGGCACCAAAACAAAAATTTAAAATATTCTGAAAGAGCATTCATTTTTTTCGGAGCCTCTCATATAGTGCTTAGGAATCCTTGTGGGTATACTCCATCTCTCAGCAATTTTCAGTCAACTAGGCTAATGGTTCAGTGAGAGGCTCAACCTGTGCTTCAATAATACAGAGTGTGTGTGCGCGCACGCGCGCACATGTATGTGTGTTTGGAAAGGGACAATTGGGGGGTATGTTCCTGGGGCTACACCTGGTGATCTCAGGGGACTATGTGATGCCAGGGATTGAAATGGGGCTGGTGGTTTGTAAGGTATATGTCTTAACGCCACAGGCCCCTCAGAACATGCATTTTATTATTTGCAAGACAGAAGAATAATGTTTTTTCAGCCATAAACTATCTTCTATTAGCCTGTCCTTGAAGAGTACAGAGATTTGTCACATTCTTTTCATTTAACTGTGCCTTTCATTATGTCACCATATTGTTAATATTAACTGCTGATTGAGTTTATAAAGGTAAAGGCCCTCCCGTTGATCATCGATTTGCTCGAGCGGGCCCAGTAACGTCTCCATTGGAGACTTGGTTGT
>JAOXYA010067684.1:0-11685 GCA_028565675.1 Sorex palustris | reverse complement strand
AAATATTATCACCCCCATTTCACAGGAAAATAAACTGAGGCACAGAAATGACCAGTATCAGGTCAAATTTCCACAAGCCATCCCAAACGAATCCTCTAAACATCCTTTACTTAGTGTTCCCTACTCTATCTGAGCTGCCTTTCCCCCCAGCATGTGCTGCCAGCTTCCAAGCGGTGGAGCAGAAGACATCCTACCACTTAACTCAAATATTCTTGGGTGTTTGTCTCCCATTCTGTTACTTTATATCCCCCGGATGAGTACAGTCTTTCTATGTCTGTCCCTCTATTTCTGGCTCCTTTCACTTAGCATGATACTGTCCATGTAGAACCACTTGGATGTAAATTTCATAACTCCATCTTTTCTAACAGCTGCATAGTATTCCATTGTGTAGATGTACCTAAGTTTCTTTAACCAGTCATCTTTCCTCGGGCACTCAATAACATCAAAATGGATTAAAGACCTCAACATCAGACGGGAACCCACAAGGTACATTGAAGACAAGGTTGGCAAAACCCTCCAGGACATTGAAGCTAATGGCTTTTTCAAAGATGACACGCCACTGGCCAAAAAGTAGAAAAAGAGATAGATAAATGGGACTATCTTAAACTAAGAAGCTTCTCCACCTCAAAAGATACAGTGACCGGAATACAAAGACAATCTACAGAATGGGAAATGATATTCACCTAAGACCCATCCGATAAGGGGTACATATCAAGGATATACAAAATACTGGTTGAACTCCACAAGAAGAAAACATCCAACCCCATCAAAAAATGGGGTGAAAAATGAAGAAAAACTTTCTCAAAGAAGAAATCCGAATGGGAGAATGCTCCAGGTTCCAAACAGCGCCGATATCCCCGTTAAGTCCCAGATGGGGTAGGTATTGCATCCCACTTTCTCCAGATGGAACCGCGGTGACCATGAGCCTCTACAAGCATAGCTCGGGCATGCGGAAACCAGGACATTTACTGCAAACTGCCACGGGACTGCCCCGGCTCCCAGGTAACCTCTGATTCCGGAAGTCACACCCACAACCCCCCGCCCCCAGCTCCATCTTTCCAGCACAAAGCAACAAAGAAGAAAACTGCTGGGGGGGGGCTCCACAGCTCCCCGAGAATGCTCCAGGTCCCAAACAGAGCCAATATCCCCGGGAAGTCCCAAATGGGGTAGGTGCTGCATTCCGCCTTCTCCGGATGGAACCCTGGTGACCCTGAGCCTCTACAAGCATTGCTCGGGCATGTGGGAACCAGGACATTTACTCCTAACCGCGCAGCCACATAAGCGACATCTCCTTATGTACATAGTGATAAATGGAAAGTAAATCATACAACTTTTCTCCCTGAAAATCAGGCTTAACACTTTTGCAAACCACAACACCCAAAAGGAGAGAGAGAACAGAAGGGAATGCCCTGCCACAGAGGCAATGTGGGATGGGGGATGGGGGATGGGAGGGACACTGGGATCCGTGGTGGGTGGGAAACGGTGACTGGTGGATGGATGAGTATTCAATGCCAACTGCTTCAGTCCTTTTGGAAAATAGTATGGACACTTCTCAATAAATTGGAAATTGAGCTCCCATTTCACCCAGCAATGTCACTCCTGGGAATATATCCCGGAAAGGCAAAAAAGGTACTGTCGAAATGTCATCTGCACTTGTATGTTCATTGCTGCACTGTTCACAATAGCCAAAATCTACTGTGTTGTTTTGCACCCTCAGGATATATTCCCAGAAGTGGAATTGCAGGGTTATGTGGAAGCTCAAGTTCTAGTTTTTAAAGGAATGCCATACTGTTTTCCAAAAAGGCTGGACCAATTGGCATTCCCACCAACAATCAAAGAGAGTCCACTTCTCCCCACATCCACGCCAGCACTGGTTGTTAGTAGAGACACAGACAAGGAATATTGCTCCATGGTTGGTAGCCTGCTTCATGAGCTGGGGAGAAGGCAGCTGGAATAGAAAAGGGATCACTAAATCAATGATGATTGGAGAGATCATTCAGGATGGGAGGTGTGTGCTGAAAGTAGTTAAAGGACCAAACGTGATAGCCTCTCAGTATCTGTATTGCAAACCATAATTCCCAGAAAGAGAGAGATAGTAAGAGGGAAATTGCTTGTCCTAGAGGCCGGGAGAGGCATAGGCTGGGGGCATACTGGGGACAGTGGTGGTGGAGAATGTGTACTGGTGGAGGGATGGGTGTTTGATCATTGTATAACTGAAACTCAACCATTAAAGCTTTGTAATTGTATCTCATGGTGATTTAATAAAAAAGTAATTCTTCATTAGGAATTGCATTTTATCATTTACCATAGTATTAAAGTTAGAAGAAAATATATTATTACCATCATAGAAGTTGATAAACCTATTGGAAAGTTTAGCACCATGTTTAAACCTGAAGAAATTAAAAATTAGGATGATTTTATAATCTTATAGAACGTATGTGTCTATATATTTACACACATATCTGTATATGTGATTAGTAAAACAAGTATTATTTTTAGTGAAGAACTGAGAATTCACTACAACATACAAAACAAGTTTAGTATATTTCTATTTCATTCCTGTTCAACTATGTACTCTATTCTTTTCCTGTTTGTGGAGCCACACCTGGCAATGTTCAGGGGTTACCCGTGACTTTGAACTTAGTAATGACTCCTTGACGATGCTCAGGGAACCGTATGGGATGCTGGAGGAAAATCTGAGTCAGTGGAGTACAAGACAAACAGCCTACCCACTGTACTATTGTTCTGGTCCCTCAATGATACACTCTAAATATTAGCTGTTGACTAAACATTATATTCACACGAATGGAACAATCAAGGGTCGAAGTGATAGCACAGTGGGTAAAGTGTTTTCATTCTACCTGCTTGACCTAGGTTTAATCCCTGGCACCTCATATGGTACCTGAGCTATGCAAGGAGTGTTCCTTGAGTGCACTGTCAGAAATAAGCCCTTAACACTACTGGGTATGGCCCAAAACACACATGCACAACACACACAGACAAACACACACATATACAATGGAAAATTCAGTAAATCCAGATATATGAGAAAATATAGTATCCCTGAAAGAACTATAAATGCTATGACAAGTTAACAATAATTATAGTCAGCTGGTAGACTATCAAAACGAAGAATTAGAGACAAGAGAGATAATAAATGAAGTGGGGTGATAGTGCAGCTGGTAGGGCGTTTGTCTTGCATGAGGCCAACCCAGCTTCAATCCCCAGCATCCTATATGGTCCCCAACGTGGCCACGAGTCCCTCCTGAGGGCAGAGTCAGGAGTAAACCCCGAGCATCGTTGGATGTGCCACCCCAAAAATAAATAAATAAAACAAATCAAGAAAGATAGTACAGCGAATAGAGCATCCACCTTGCAGTGGTCAAAACTGGGTTTGACCCTGAGCTCCAGTTATGGTCCCTGCAGCATGCCAGGAGTGATTCCTAACAAGGGCCAGGCGTTAGCCATGGGAATGGCTGGCCACGGTCCAAAACTTAAAATAAGTAAGTAATTAAATGAATAGATAAAATCAATAGTCATTGTATGCACATATAGCAGTTGGAGGACACATTGGCAGAGAGGGTAACACCATACACAATAGCAAAACATAATGGTTAACTGCATAAGAATGAGACTAATAAAACATGTAAGGAAAAACCTTTTAAATACCCCTGAAGAACAGAGAAGAAAACTTGGATAACGGGAAAAAATTCAATTTTCTTGTACAGAATAAGCCACCACTAGAAATGAAGAAAATGTTGGGTCAGGAAGACAGCTAGCTCAAAGGTCTGGGACTCACGCTTTGCATGGGTGAGTCACAAGTTTGAATCCAGGCACCTCAAGTTTGAACCCTGAGCACTGCAGACCCAAAACACTGAGTGAAGATTAGATCTCCGTTACTACCAGTTGTGACCTCAAAACAACAACAACACTATACATTTCCCCTAAAGTATTAATATAATAGAATATCAAGTTATCATCAAACGTTTTTATGGAGTCAGGAGAGTTGAAAACGAAGTTTCTAGAAAAATACAATAATAACTAGAGTACATATGGAAAAAGCAAATCTGGGAGAGGCAAGTATTGGTACTTAACATAAAGCACACCGTAAAGTTTCTGTGATTACATCACCATGGTACTACTGCATGAACAGAAATACTAGACCTATGGAGTAGAAGAGAGAACTGAGACGTACACCCAAGCACATATGTAAATTTTTGTGTGTGACAGGTAAAATCACTGGGCATAGACATGAAATTTAAATCATTGTTGCTAGAATTATGGAGACATTTGTAAAAAATTAAAGTAGCTGCACATCACAAACCCTACCAAAATATACTGCAAATGAGCTAAGGTTATCAAGACTAACAAAAAGGAAATGGTAAGTTCCTGAAGATAATGTGGCATAACTCTTTCCTAATTTTAGTGCGTGGAAGGTCTTTCTAACTCTGAGTCAGATTCCAAAGGCAAAAGAATGGAAGATGACTCCATTTTCCTGCACAAAATATTAGCATATATGTTGAGCATCATAAATAATTGAGGCAACTGAAAAACAAAGGTAAAATATTTGCAGCATATATACGAAACACACATACAATTCAAATACTGAAGAACAAAGAACCAAATTTTCGTATCGATTGTAGACACTGTATGAAAGGATGATCAAAACATATATCCAAAACAATCTTCAAACAGATAATGTATCAAAACTTACAAATTCTGGGACCAGAGCAATACTACAGAGACTAGTAGTATGCTTGCCTTGCATGTGGCCAACAAGGGTTCGATTTCTGAGCACAGAGCCACAGGTAGTGGCACAAGAAAGGAATAATGAAAACCACACAAAACTTACAAATCTGTATTTGTAAATGACACTGAAATCTACCACATGAACAAATATTTTAAAAGAATAAAGATGTTTTATTGAAAAGGACGGATGTGAAGAAACAGCAACGTTGATACATTGATGCTGGGAGTACAATTAACAAACCTCTAGACTGAAATTAAGAAATAGCTTTAATGATGAAAAGTTCTGCTCGGCAATGGCAGAAGTTAAGCCTCCTATATTCTACACAGGGATTATGTAATATAAAAGAGAAATAGAATTTAGAACCTCAAGGGAAAAAATACCAAGCATAACTAGATATGCACTTAGCTTTTGACCCGGTTATCCCACTACCGTAATATTAAATATTTCCACCAATACAAAATATTTATGCCTAAGGTTATTCCGCACATCATATTTTTGTAACTGCAAAACAATGAAACCCATCTAAATGCTCATACATCGATAAGTGGTTTGAATGTGAGTTATTCAAACTAACACAGCTGTGTGATGCAGCTGTGAAAAAGGGATGTAAAGCTCCCTATAGAAGGAGAAGGAGAGATTTCCTTGAATGCTGTTAGACAAAAAAGGAAAAGTGCAAAGGTCTGTATATACATGTAATCCTGAACTTCATTTCAAAAATTTATGAAATCATATTGTAAAAATCATACGGTGAAAAATTTTCATCATGAAAAATAAATGCAGAGAAGCTTAAACCCAAAATAAAAGCATTTGGGTATATTAAGAAGCAGAGTGGAAAAGTCACAGAAAAAAAAGTGGGGGAATCAGAGACAGGTAAAAGGATGGGGAAAATCTGAGAAAGTGACAAACTTCTCCGAGCTAAATATGCTGGAAATATTTCCCTGATTCCTAAAATCATAGAGATATTTTACATATGTAAATTGTATTGTCTTAACTTTGAATTTTTCCAATATAATAATTCAGGCAATATATTTACAACGATGTTGACATTGATGGCCTTGGTGTACAGTTTATGGTACGCAAATTTATGTATACTACACCCCGACCAAAGGAGCCAAGACACAAAATTTTAGTAAGTGACTGAAATAAATCAGAATGTAGAGGAAACATAAACTTAAATACAATTGCCAACAATTTATCCAAACTAAATTTCAAATGAATATTGTAACCACACTAAAGCAGGAAGAAAAAAAAAAGAATGTGAACTTCTCAAGGTACTAATAAAAGAGGGAGTTTAAGGAGGAACAGTCATAGGGAAAGACATTGAAATAAACAAAAGGATCTTTCAATGACCAAAGCTAGAACAATTCAATGAGAACAAAACAAATGGTTATATGTAATTTGATTCAATTCACGCATATCATTGTTTATGAGCTGATACTGATATTAATGATTTAAACAAATTATTTGAATCAATAAAAAAGTGAATTTTATTATATAAATGTATAAATAATTTGACAATGGACAGAAAGTTAGATAGGAGACTGCTCTTCAGGAGAATTCCGACAAATAAATATGATAGTGAGGAAAATAAAAAGAAGCCATTAGGAAATAATTATGGGAGACAAAATCCCCAGGTATATTATGAAAAATAGGGTGTTTGAGAAGAAACAGGTCATCTTCGTGGTCTTTAAGGTATTCCGGTCATAATATTTATTGTTGACAAATGAACAAAAAGTACCAATACTAAGATCATAATGGCCACCACCTTAGTCAATTGATTAAAAGGAGCATAATTAGCAACACAACATATGGACATCAGGTAGTTACTCCCTAAACAGTTGTTTGGAGAAAGGAGCCTAAAATTAAGGCCTGGTTGCTATGTATGCCTTGACATCTGAAGAAAAGCAGGAGGCCGCAAATGACCTGAGCAAAACCCCCTTCCTGCTGTGCTCCCACGAGTAAGAGCCACCAGCCAAAGAACACTTCTTATTATAGAAACTAGTCACAGTGCTTGCTTATGCCTGAGTAGTAGTATGGTTTTTTGTTTAGTTCTGGTTTGGGGATTACACCTTACTTAGGCCTTACTTTTGGCTCTTCACTCAGGGATCACTCATGGAAGGTTGTGGAGAACCATACTGGGTGCCTAGGATCAAATCTTTATCAGCTGTGTGCAAGGCAATTGCCCCATCTGGTGAACTATCTGGCCCTGAACAGTAGGGTTCATTTTTCTGTCAACCCAAAGAATTACTGAAACAAGTCAATTCCATGTGAATATAATGTCATTTTCTCTTTCAAGTTTGGTGCCCACAGTTCCAGCCCCCTGCTTGTTCATGCTCTTCCAGAATGCAATTCCTGTGAGGCTCTACCTGTATCACTATCACAGGCTGGACCAAATGTTAATAATAAACTGCCACGGAGCTCTTTTGTTCAGTGTTCAGTGTCTGTTGAGCAGCCACCTCCTGACCACTAGGGAGGAAATTCATCCCTCATCATTTGAGGTCAAGTGGGAGGGGGAAGGAGAATAAATAGCTATTCTTGCCAGAAATATCTAACTTATAAGAACAACATCAGATAAGACCAAATTGACATTCGATAGAAATACCTGGGGTATCTTCAAAAGCGTAAACCAGGGTTATGAAAACACTGAGAGGCTCAGGAACTATCAGCTTCTAGGAGACTATGGAGAAATGTGGGCCAAAAGCAATGCAGTATCCTGAATGGGTCCTGAAACAAAATGATGAAGTTAGACAGCTGTTCAAAATTGATATAGTTGAAATGTCTGTGTATTACTTACTAGGACTGCATCTACTTCATAGTTTTGATCATCTTTCTGTGTTTACATGCGATGTAAACATTTGATGTTAAAACTGGTGAAGACTATTTGCTGCAACAATTGGATAACTATAAGAAGCATAATTTATAATTATAACAATTATACAATTAATAACAATATCATTGTTATAATTCTATAGTTTTCTTTGGGGGATACAACCCTCTATGCTCAGGCCTTACATGTCCCTGTGCTCAAGGATCATTTTGGTGGAACTGAGGTACCATAGAAAGTACTGGGATTGAACTGAAGTGAGCTTCTGCAAGGCCAGTGCCTTATATCTTGTACTAGCTCTATGTCCTACAAAAGCAAAATATGAAAAATAGTGATTGTAACCCAAACACGAAAGCTTGTAACTATCTCACGGTGATTCAATAAAATTAAAAAAAAGAAAATAGGAAGGTACTCTAAGTTTTTATAAATTATTAAAAAGGCAAAACCAATGGGTAAGGGAAAGTGTTCTTGTTTAATATTAGTTTAGCAAATTGAAACGTTGTCAGAAGAATGCATACAAAGAAGAATAAATGTTATATCACATAAAAATTAATTCACCATATTTTCAGAGATATTTTATGTGCTATTTTTTAAAGAAGGGGAAGATAAAAATGATAAAATCATGGAGCGATATATGCACATGAAGAGATGTGAAGTCATACTCCTGAAATTTCTGTAGTATTGCAAATCAACAGTACGTCTATAACGCTCTACTTTATAAAATAAAAATGATTTCAAATTACCTTAGAGACTCCGTTACATGAAATCAAACTGCAGTCCTGTCTGAAGTGTAGATGGACATTTACTTTCATTCTATATGAGGAAAACATTTTAAACACATAAGAAAATGCTTAGAGCAGAATAAAAATGTTTATCTGTGCACATAAAAATTCAACTTTTGCCATTTAAATGTAGGGGTGTTCAAATGATAGCAAACTATAACTCAAAGCATGACCAGGCAATCCCTAGTGTGTTTTTTGAACCATATCAAACAGTGCCCAGGTTCCACTCCTGATTCTGTGCTCAACAGTCACTCTCTGCTGAGTGTGGGATACTGTATGGGGTGCTTTGGATCCAACCACATCAGACTCGTGCAAGGCAGGCGCCCTGACCACTGTACTATCTCTTCTGCCCCACAGCTAGAAAAGAAGAGAAATTTAGGAGATTCAGAAAGCTTAACCTAATTAATCATATAATTACAGCGAATCTCACTGGAGGGTAGAGGGATGAATGGACTGTTAAGTGAAAGTGGTTCTTGAGCAGCTGAACCTGACTACCTTTCTTTTTTTTTTTCTTCTATTTTCCTGGTAGGTATCCCAGCTTAATTTTTTTCTACACACATTATGAACGACATCCTTTCATTTATTATTGTTTTATTTTGTGTATTTTTTTTTCCGGCGGCCATATCCAGCTGTGACCAGGTCTTACTCCTGACTCCACGCTCAGGGATCTCTCCTGGCTGCGATCAGAATATGGGATGCCGGGGATACAACAGGGTCCGTCACAGGCGAGGCGGCACCCTATCCGCTGTACTATCTCTACAGCCCCTATTAATTTGATTTTTCAAATGTATTTTAGGCACCACGAATTACAATATTGATAATGTCAGGGTTTCACATACAAAAACGTTCTAACGCCTCACCCTCTACCATTCTCCCAGTGCCTCCCCCGCTTCCCTTTTCCCCCTATTATCAGGGGATCCCTGATAAAGACAATTATTTTTATCTTTTAATTAAGCACGATGACTAATTTGTTTCTATTATTCAAAAAAGCAACAGAATCATCTATTTTCAGTCACAACGATGTAGACTTTTACAGGAGTCAGTGCCGATTGCCTTTGTTAATCCCTAAACATGGCCCTGAGGAATTATAGCACTTATAACTTACCTAATTTGGGAGAAAGGTTTGGGAAAATACGGTAATCTATCCAAAAGTTCAAGAATGGAATCTGGTAAATTTGCCTCTGGACCGCGACAAACAAGCCTCAAGCTTCGGAGTGTCCCAGCGCCATAATGGCGCCTTCCCGAAGTTGAGCTTACCAGAAGAACACTTGTGATTGGAGCAGAGTAGACCTTGTGACAGGCACTGTCAATCATCTTTGTACAAGGAGGCGGGAACAAAATCTTCCCCGCTCTCAGGAACAGCAAGTCCCGGAAGGTCCTTCGAGTGGATGGGTAACAAGTACTGCCGGCCATCTTAGACTTCCTTGGGTGGAAAGAAATAAACACTGTTATCCCTTGTGGCCCAGACAAAGCCCCGTCAGACTTTCTAACTGGCCCCTTATCAAAATCACACAATGCTGTGCGTGTTTATTGAATATGCTGAGGGACGGCTTAAGTTAAAAATGAGTAGCCACTTGGTGACAAAAGGAATCAGAGGTTGGTGGAATCAGCCACTTGGTGACAAAAGGAATCAAAGCACTCATCCAATGCTCCTGATCACACCACTTCCTTTCTTTTCTGTATTATTTACTGCTTTGCGGGGGAGGGGGGTATCCAACATCAATCTTTTACTTGTTTCTTTAATGTAGATTTTGGGCACACACAGGCATGCTCACAACTTAGCCAGGTTCTGCGCTTAGGATTCACTGCTGGAGGTGCTCAACTGACCATCTGTGGTTCTGCAGATTCAGGCCAGGGCCATAAGTATGCAAGGAGAGTGAGTTAACTCCTGAACTATCTCTCTGCTATGCCCCCTTTAGAAAACAAATTTTAGTTTTTAATCCCTATGGTGGGCATACAATTACAAACGGAAGGCTTTTTCCCCAGATTTATTAATGATATTTAAATATCCATGCAATATTTTATGTAGACAAGGATATCATCTGGAAATTGGAACATTTTTTGTTCCTATCTGTGTCTTCATTGGGGAATTTTTTCAGCTATACTTTATCATCCTTTCTCACTTCTCACTGAGAATTTAGTGATTGGAATGTTCCCTGAGACCCAATCTGTTAGCAGTAATGGTTATTATTTCATTTGGCTCTGTTGTTTGTGGGCTGGAGCCACAGCGGTAGGGCGTTTGCCTTGCACAGGGCCCAGCCGACCCTGGTCTGATTCCTCCACCCCTCTCAGAGAGCCCAGCAAGCTACCAAGAGTATACCGCCTGCACGGCAAAGACTGGCAAGCTACCCGGGATGTATTCAATATGGCAAACACAGTAGCAACAAGTCTCACAATGGAGACGTTACCTGGCCTGCTTGAGCAAATTGATGGTCAACGGGAGGACAGTGCTACAGTGCTACAGTGCTGTTGTTTACATTGGGTAAATAATTCAGTCTCAAATTCACTGATTCTTTTGCCTCTTCCATGCTACAGTCTATCTCCCATCTTGTGAGTAGTTTAATTTGCTTGTTTGGGGGCCACACCTGGCTGTGCTCTGGGCTTGTTCTCCAGTTTCTTCCCTCGGGGATTACTCCTGGCAGGGCTCAGCGGACCATTTCAAACGCCAGAGGTAGAACCCCAGTCCCCTGTTTGCAAGGAAAATGCTTTGCCTGCTTTACTATCACCTATGCTCTCATGAATATTTCATACCTCTTTTAGTTTTGATTTTTATAATTTAAATTTTTTGCCTTTTATAAGTTCTGTTTCTTTGCTAATTTTTAAATTTTAAATTTTTTAATTTTAAATTTTTAAATTTTAAATTTTTAATTTTAAATTATTTGCATCAAAAGACTACAAATGTTTGCTGGAGCAGTTGTACTACAGTAACTTTAAAATTCTTGACAGATAATTGGAACATTCACTCAGGTCAGCATCTAAGGTTGTTTTTTATTATTCAAGGTTGAAGTTTCTTTTGGCACGTTTTTTTTAATGGAGGAGTATTGCTATTTATTCAGCCATTGGTCAGGCTGGTTGAATTGGGCATGAACTCCACCTTACTCTTTTTTTCTTTGTTATAAATTTATTTAATGAATCACCGGGAGAGCAGTTACAAAGATTTCGGGTTTAAGTCTCGGTCGTACAATGATGAAACACCCGTCCCTTCACCAGTGCCCATTTTCCACCACCAAAAAACACAGTATAACCCCCATGCCACACCCTCCCCCTACCTGTGGGGCAGATGATTTCCACATTACTCTCTCTCTCTACTTTGATTACATTCAATATTT
>JAOXYA010067675.1:0-11685 GCA_028565675.1 Sorex palustris | reverse complement strand
CCGAGAGTATTCGATATGCCAGACACAGTAACAACAAAGTCTCCAATGGAGACGTTACTGGGCCCGCTCGAGCAAAGTGACCAAAATAAGGAGCCGGGGTCTCCGAGAGGGTCAGAGGAATCAAACTCGAATCCCGGCAAGCTACCGAGAGTATCTTGCCTGCAAGGCAAAGCCTGGCAAGCTCTCCGTGACATATTAAATATGCGAAACACAGTAACAATTATCACAATGGAGACCTTACTAGGCCAGCTCAAGCAAATCGATGAACAACAGGAGGACAGTGACAGTGAAAACAAGGAGCAGACAACTTTAAAAATACACAAACAGGGACAGATGAGGCACTCGACTTGCACTCATACACCCAGATTAAATCCTTGGAGCCCCAAGTGGTCCCCCAAGTACCATCAGGAGTAATCCCTGAGTCTACAGAGCCAAGAGTAATCTCAGAGCCCAGTATGGCCCAAACCCCTCTCTCATTCCTAAAATATCTATAACCGGGGCCTGAAAAATAGAACAGGGCCTAAGGTGCTTGCCTGGCATGTAGGCCAACCTTGGTTTGATCTCCAGCACCACATAAGGTCCCCTGAGCACCACCAAGAGTAAACTCCCTGTACCCAGCACTGAATGGAAATAGCCTCTGAGCATAGCTGCGTGTAGCTCAAAAAATAAAAAAGCAAAGAGAAACAGAGATACTGCATCAGACTGGAGGGAGACCTCACTGTGTGGAGGGTATCTGCATGCTGCAGGCCCAGGTTTGATCTCTCGCTCTGTGTGGTTCCCCAAGCACGGAGTCAGGAAGATCTCCTTAAAAAGAAATCAAGGCAAAGATATTATATCCATTTAATAAATGGTATGCCTTGGTTGAGTGATTTTTTTCTCTCATTTTGTTTGTTTGTTTGTTTAGCTTTTTTTGTGTTTTTTTTGTTTTTGGGTTTTTTAGGGGTTTTTTTC
The DNA here is from genome assembly GCA_028565675.1 of Sorex palustris. Taxonomy (NCBI): domain Eukaryota; kingdom Metazoa; phylum Chordata; class Mammalia; order Eulipotyphla; family Soricidae; genus Sorex; species Sorex palustris. The sequence goes on along the minus strand of JAOXYA010067675.1, from coordinate 10,734 downwards.
CTTTTTGGGTCACACCCGGCGACGCACAGGGGTAACTCCTGGCTCTGCACTCAGGAATTAGTCCTGAAGGTGCTCGGGGGACTCTATGGGATGCCAGGGATCGAACCCGGCTTGGCCATGTGCAAGGCAAACACTCTACCTACTATTACTATCGCGCTGGCCCAGCTCATGTGTATTTCTAACACAGATATCACAGAGTACCTGCTGCATAAACCTTACCAAAATAGAGAAAAGATAATTCTGTCAGCTCTTCCACAAATATATCTTGGCCTCCCTCTGTGCTCTCATATCCTCCTGCATTTACCCTCATTCCAGCACGTCTACACTATTCTTTTTTGGGGGAGGGGCTTTTTTAGATCACACCCAATGATGCTCAGGGGTTACTCCTGGCTCTGAACTCAGGAATTACTCCTGGGGTGCTCAGGGGACCATATAGGACGCCAGTGAGTGAACCCAGATTGGTCTTGTGCAAGACAAATGCCCTACCCACTGTGCTATCTCTCCAGCCACCCCCCACTGGTTTTGGGGGTTTTTTGGGGTCACACCCGGCAATACACAGGTGTTACTCCTGGCTCTGCACTCAGAAATCACTCCTGGAGGTGCTCAGGGGATCATATGGGATGCTGGGAACCGAACCCGGGTCAGCCGCGTGCAAGGCAAACGCCCTACCTTGTGCTATTGCTTCAGCCCACACACTACACTGTTCTTAAGCTGTCCATTTATGCACCATTCTTTCTGCCCAGTCTGGGTCTTGCTTATCTCTGTGGACCTAGAGACAATACGAGGTTTGGGAGTAAGTGTTCATAATGGATGTTTCTGCAAGACTTCGAAACTATCTGGCTCCTTATCAATCAAAATCAAACAAACAAACAAACACTGCCCTCCCATTGTTCATCGATTTGATCGAGTGGGCCCAGTAACATCTCCATTTGGAGACCTGTTGTTACTGTGTTTGGCATATTGAATACGTCATGAGTAGCTTTCCAGGCTTTGCCGTGCTGGCAAGATACTCTCGGTAGCTTGCCGGACTCTCCAAGAGGGGCAGAGAAATTGAACCCGGCTCGGTCAGGCTGGCTGGTCACAAGGTAAACGCACTACTGCTATGCTATCCCTCCAGCCCAAAATGTACAATAATTTTTATGGCTCTGCCAAGCCCTGAGGACTGTGGGGAAGGACTCAGGAAACCTGGACCAGGAAGTGTTTTTGTCCACTGCAAAAGAGTATACACTTACAAAAAAAAAGAGTATACACTTACATATATATGCGTGAACTAAATATGTCCCTACTATGGGCTACTACACAGAATTAAAGTTGAACTAGTATCATACGGAAATTGCATAATGGTTCAAGCAGCCACAAAGTGATGAGTAGATAAACTGAAGTCACGCTCTGGAATCGTATTCAACCGTAAAAGGTAATGAAGCTCATCCCATGGGTGCTGCAATGTAGATGCACCTTTAAAAACATGTTAAGGGCTGGAGAGATAGCACAACGGGTGGGGTGTTTGCCTTGCATGCGGCCGACCCGGGTTCAATTCCCAGCACCCCACATGGTCCCCTGAGCACCACCAGGAATAACTCCTGAGTGCAGAGCCAGGAGTAACCCCTGTGCATCGCAGGTGTGACCCAAAAGCAAAAAAAAATAAAGAATCAAAATTTAAAAAAAAATGTTAAAAGGGACCCAAGCAATAGCACAATGGGTAGGGCATTTGCCTTGCACGTGGCTGACTCAGGTTCAATCCCTGGCATCCCATATGGTCCCCCAAGTACCGGCAGGAGTAGTTCCTGAGTACAGAGCCAGGAGTAACCCCTAGCATCATTGGGTGCGATCCAAAAAGCAAAAAAAAAAAAACATGTTAAATGATTTCGTCTGGAAGATAGCACAGCAGGGGTAGGCACTTGCCTTGCACTCAGCATCCCTGTGTAAGGTTCCATCCCCGGGTCCCCAGGGATGAAGCCTTCTACATGGGGTTCCATGGCATCCCATATAGTCCACCCAAGCACCACCAGGAGGATTTCCTGAGTGCAGAGCCAGGAGTTACCCCTGAGCCTAGCTGCGTATAGTCCCAAAACAAAAACAAACAAACAAAAAACACATGTCAAGTGGAAGGAACCAGATGCAAAAGACCACATCATGTGTCATTCCCCGTGTTTGAAATGTGCCCAGGAGGCAATTCAGAAAGACAGAAAATAGGTCAGTGGTTGCTCCAAGCTGCAGGAGGAAGGAATGGGAAGTTACTGCTGATGGGGAGAAAGGAGCTGAGGCAACGAAAGTATTCTGAAATTAGACTGTGGTGATGGTTGCATAACTCAGAGACCAAACCCTTCCCCACCCCACCCCACCCCCCCAAAAAAAACAACTCACTGAATTGCACACCTTAAAAGGATGCATTGAGGGTTGGAGAGATAGCACAGTGGGTAGGGCGTTTGCCTTGCACACGGCCGATCGAGGTTCGATTCCCAGCATCCCATATGGTCCCCTGAGCACCACCAGGAGTGACTCCTGAGTGCAGAGCCAGGAGTGACCCCTGTGCTTCACTGGGTGTGACCCAAAAAGTAAAAAAAAAGTGGGTGCTGGGGCATGGGAGAAGTGGGGTGCAAAAAGAGGCAGGAGTCTGTGCCTAGTAGAGCCCTTTGGTGGCCTCATGTTCCTCCCATCACCACTGCACTGAGGACAAACAGGCCCGGTACTCCCACAGCTGGAAAGCCAGGAAGGATTTGAAATCAGGCTGCAAAGCATCTGGCAGGGAGAGGGGGACCCCTTAAAGCTGGGGCTCTTGAGGCAGGCTGGGCCTTCTGGTTCTGGGACTAGGCATAGGGAGATCAGAATTGACCCAGCATGGCTGCAGGTACTCCTGCAGACATGGCACCATCCCAGCCACCAGTGCTGTGAGCACCCCTCTGGCTTCCAGCAAGCCTGGACCTTGGGCAGAGGAGGGAACCGAGGCCCAACGAGCAAGGCCAGGCCACGAAGGGAAGGGCTGAGCCAAAAGTCAAAGTGTCTTGGGGTCCCGAGGAGGCCAGTTGGGTGCCAGTTTCCCAGGGATAGAAATCAGCTCTTTCTCCCAGAGCTACGGGGCTTACAGTGGGAAGGCTGAGGGGACTCTTCTCTGGGCCCCTCAATCCTTTCGTCTACCAGTTACTTCTGGAGGGGGTCAGTTGGCCTGGAGAAAATGCCAGGGAGAGGGGTCAGAGAGATAGTACAGTGGGTAGAGCTCTTGCCTTGCACACAATAGACCTGGGTTTGATCCCTGGCATCCCATACGGTCCTCTGAGCCAAACAGAAGTGATTCCTGAGTGGGGAGTCAGCCCTGAGCATCACCAGGTGTGTCCCCCAAATAAAAAGAAATAATAAGAAAATGCTAGAGAAAAAGACATCCATCATACCCCTGTGCTGGGTCTCACAGCCTTGGCCACCCACACCAAGCTCCAGCCCTGGCCCCTGCTTGGCTCATGAGAGCCAGAGGCACAGATCAAGGGGAGCTCAAAGACCTCAGGATGTCTTTGTTTCCAAAAGACATGGCCCCTGCTTTAAGCATTCTGTCTGGGGGGCTTGGGGGCCACACCTGGCAGTGCTCAGAGCTTACTTCTGGCTTCGTACTCAGGAATTACTCCTGGCAGGCTCAGGATGCTCTGGGTGCTGGGATTGAACCCAGGTCTGCTGTGTGCAAGGCAAGTACCCTTCGAACTGTACCATCACTCTGGCCCCTATGTAGTTTTCTTACCCCCCCTTTTTTTTTTTTGCGTTTTGGCTCACACCCGGCGATGCACAGGGGTTACTCCTAGCTCTGCACTCAGGAATTATGCCTAGCAGTGCTCAGGGGACCACATGGGATGCTGGGAATCGATCCTGGGTTGGCCGCATGCAAAGCAAACACCCTACCCACTGTGCTATTGTTCCAGCCCCGCTATGTAATTTTCAAAAAGAAGTTTCTCCAGGATTTACTCTCAGTGAGAGTTTTCTTCATATGCCTATTTATGGTTATGTAAACATTTGTCAGACAAAAGGGGTTGCAAGTGGGAAAAACTGCAGAAGCTCCAAGGGTGATCATCTATGGACTGCCCTGGGGTCCAGAGTAGGGACCTGTTCTGAGCAGAGGCTGGATGCCATGGGGCAAAGGCACTGGCTGGCCTTGCAACTCCTGCAGGTAGAGGCCCACCGGGGAAACCAGGCCGTCCTGACAGCAAGTTGCGACCATCCCTGGTCTTGAAAGGTCAAAGGTCACCCAGAGTCCCTGCCGCCTAGGAGACCCCTGGATGGGACGACGGGGCCAGGAACTCAGAGGCCCACAGAGCCCCGGATGGTCAGTCCCCCCTGCTGAGGCCTTGGTGAAACTGTGGGTGTAGGTGGCTCTGACTCTTTTCAGACCTGAGGGGCAGCAGCTACTCTGAGCCGGTGATCCGGGGCCCTGGGGTCTAGCCCTGCTGGACATTAGGGAGAGGGTGCTTTCAGGTCTGTAGAGCCCTCCCCCCTAAGCCCCACATGCTTGCAGACGCTCAGCTCGGGGCCACCCACTCCCTGGACACGATCTATACATGGTCCTGACGTCACTGTGGTCACCATGGGCTCCAAGTCCAAGACCCTGCTGAGGGTGGGCTGTGCTTAGGGGCTGTGCAAGCCACAGGAAATGCTTCTCTCTCTGAGGGCAGCTCTGTGTAAGGGCCAGGAAGTGGCTTTGAGGCCTCCTGGGGTCAGTTGATGACCGAGAGAGTGGCCCCACATCATGTGTCCCCATGTAACACGGGGCAGCGAACTCTCTTCGTGTCCTGATTTCCTTGTAGTGCTGATGAGGACAAAGTCATGGGCCCCGGTGGGGACAATCTGGGAGGCCTGGTGCATTCCTTCCACTAGCCTGGGTCGGCCAGGGACTCCAGGTTCTCTCGCAGGAGGGTCTCTGACATGATGAATGTGGACCGTGTTGTCCCCATGAGGAGAGTGAATTGTCTATGAGCCGCCTTCTTCATCCGAGCAGGCAGGCTGGGGGATGACGGGCTGGATGCAAATCATTCTTGCTGTTGCTGCTTTTTGTTTTTGGGTCACACCTGGCGATGCTCAGGGGTTACTCCTCCCTCAGCACTCAGGAATCTTTTCTGGCAGAACTCAGGGAACCATATGGGATGCTGGAAATCTAACCCAGGTTGGCCAATTTTAAGACGAATACCTCACCTATCTCTCTGGCCATGAAAATGGTTCTTAACAGCACAAATGTCTGGGTCTTTAGATAGAAGCTGGTGGGTTGTTTTGTTTTTATCTTGTGGTGCATAGATTGGAACTCAGTACCCAAACATGCCAAGTGATGTGATCTACCACTGACCTCTATCACCAATTTAGAAGTTTGGTGGCCTGGTGCACCGAGTGTTGGTTTTAATTTAAAGTCTTTTTCAAGGCTGTAGTGACAGTACAGCAGGGAAGGCATTTTCCTAGCACACAGTCAACCTGAGTTTGATCTCTAGCACCCAATACAGTCCCCTGATGCCCACCAGGAGTGATCCCTGAGCAGAGAGCCAGGAGTACAAGGTGTGGCCCTCAAAGAAAAACAAAATATAAAACAAAAACTCCACTGGTATACCAGACACTAACCATAGCACACGCAACCCTCCCATCGCCCTTCAAGGTCACTTTGATCTTTCTCTATTTTGATTCTTTACCCTTCTCTTACAAATGATGCATTACATGGTTCCCAAGCCAGACCAATGGACCCTGTGGACCAATGGACCCAGCTCCCGGCTGTCCTGCCCTGTTCAGTAGCTCGGGTGTGAGGAGCGCGGGTCTTGTCCCACTGGAGAGTGATGATTTGTGTGGGGGATGGGTCCCTGAGAGTGGAGACCATGCCTGCTCATTCACTACTTTGTCCCTTGGTGCCAAAGGGTGTGGGCAAGTAGCAGGGCTGCTTGCATGGGGTCTGTGTGTCTGTGTGTCTGTCTAGAGCTGTTAGCTCTTGCAAGAGCTTTGCCGGACATCTACTGAGGCTTGGCAAAGGATGGGGCTCTCTTCTCCCAAGCGGCTGTTTGTGGGGCTCTTTATAGATTCCCCAGGCTGTGAGATAATTTTGGTTTTGTTTCACTGTGCTGGGGAGGAACCTGGGGCCACTCACACACAGGGCAAATGAGCCTCTTCCTGTCCCTCTGTGGGACCCTTCTCTCTCAGCCAGCCTAGGTTTGATCCCCAGCACCCAATATGGTCCCCTGATGCCTGCCAGGAGTGATCCCTGAGCATAGAGCCAGGAGTAAAGACAGAGTAAGGTCCTGTCCTCCTCCTGTCCTTCCTCGTGGACTCTCCTGTCACTGCCTGTCCTTCCTCAGGACCCTCCTGACTGCCTTTTCTTTGATGTTGAGTCTTTTTCATCAGAACATTCCTAGTACCCTCTGAGTGAATCATTGCAAAGCTCAGGGCCGCGTGTGGAGAACAGTCAGCATCCTTCAGAAGCCCTCAGCACTCAGAGCCGATCAGTGCCCACCAACTATGGAGGCCAGTGATGGGCTGTGGATCTCCTTGGGCCTCAGTTTTCTCATCCATGAAATGGAAAGGGCCCTCACTAGATCTGATTACCTGTATGGATATTTGATTTCATTTATCTGGGGAGGAGGGCGTTGGGACGCATTCAGTAGGTCTCAGGGCATGGAACCTGGCTTGGTCGTGTGCAAGACAAATACCTCAACCCTTGGTACTGGCTCTCTGACCCCTCTTCTGTATTTGGCCCCTCCCAACTGGGGTTGCTTTGAGCCCTCAGTAAAGTGAACTGAAAATTGGAAAAGTCTGGGACTGGAGTGATAGTACAGTGGGTAGGGCTTTTGTCTTTCACACGGCCCACCTGGGTTCAATTCCCAGCATCCCATATGGTTCCCTGAGCACCACCAGGAGTAATCCTTAAGTCCAGAGTCAGGAGTAACCCCTGTGCATTGCCAGGTGTGACCCAAAAAGCAAAAACAAACAAACAAACAAAAAGCTGGAAAAGTATGTTTTTCTGGCTGGGGATGTGGGGTGCGGTGGCAGGGTTACATCCAGCTGCGCTCAGGGATCACTCCTGGAAGGGCTCAGGGAACTATATGGGATGCCAGGGATTGGAACCTGGGTCAGTCACGTGCAAGGCAAATGCCCTACTCGCTGTACCATCACTCCCTCCTTGGAAAAGCATTTAAATTAAAACCAACACTCAGTGCCAATGCAAACTTGTCCTGGGCCAGATGGTGTGCAGATTCCCCGCTAGCCCAGGGTCGTGTTTTGGGGCCTGACCTAGGCCGAGGCTCAGGGATGCATGGGCATGGCCTTCTGAGGAGCTGGAGGGAGAAAGAAGTTTATCCTGGGGCTGAAGTGCTACTGCAGTGGGCAGGGCACTTGCCTGACACATGGCTGGCCAGACTGGGTGTGAGGTATGATCCCTGGCATCCCAGATAGTCCCCCCAAGCTCCACCAGAGTGATCCCTGACTCCGGTCAAGCATGCCTTCCCCCAAAATAAAGAAGCTTATCCTGAGGGAGCAGGGGGTGCGGGAGTGGAGGCCCCTCTTTGGGAGGGTGGACCAGTGGGCTACACCTTTCTAGCTGGATAAATTCACTTCCTGTGGGGGCTGGCAGCAAGAAAAAAAAAACCTTTCCTGGGGCCCCTGGTCCTGGTGTCTGCAGAGCCTCCTTCTAGCGACTGGAACTGCCATAAACTCCAGATGGTGAGAAAGAGGAGGCAAGAGGGAGTGATGGGGAAGGAAAGGGAGGAGAGAGAAGGGCAGGGGGCATGGCAATGTGTCGGGGAGGCGGTGACCGCTAAACAGGAAGCCCGCCTGGGAAGGGATGGACCAGCCAGACAGAGAGGGAGACACAAATCCTTCCATCCTTGGTCTTTTCTCGCCCTCCTCCAATGAAAGGAAGGATGCCAATATTGAGACAAGGGCTAATCAGTGCCCAGACCAAAGGTAAGAAACTGTCAGCAGGAAGGGCCGGGGAGATAGTACAGTGGGTAGGGCGCCTGCCTTGCATTCAGCCCACCCAGGTTCCCATGTTCAATCCCTGGCACTACTTATGACCTCAAACTGTGCTAGACAATAGGGTTGAAAATGATTTTATAGAGCTTCCAGTTATATCTGCTCTTCTGGAGTTACCATGAAATTGGTTCTGTGCTGCTTATGTTAAGCCAAGAGGAGGGGCTGGAGTGATAGTACAGCAGGGAGGGTGTTTGCCTTGAGCATGGTCGACCCAGGTTTGATCCCCAGCATCCCATATGATCCCCCAAGCATTGCCAGAAGTTCTGGGAGTCCATGGCCAGGAGTAACCCCTGAGCATGTCAGATGTGGTCTAGGAAGAAAAAAAAAGAAGAAAAGAGCTAAACCAGGAGTCGTGACATCAAGCTGAGCAAAGGAGCAAGTCTGATTGCAGAGAGCCATTGACTATATTTTATTTTTTTATTTTTTATTTTTTTCTTTTGGGGTCACACCCGGCAATGCACAGGGGTTACTCCTGGCTCTGCACTCAGGAGTTACTCCTGGCAGTGCTCAGGGGACCATATGGGATGCTGGGAATCGAACCTGGGTCGGCCGCGTGCAAGGCAAACGCCTTACCCGCTGTGCCATCTCTCCAGCCCCATATCTTATATTATTAATTTTATTTTATAAATGTAACTGGGGGTTCCAGAGAGATAGTACAGCAGGCAAAGCACTTGCCTGATACACGGCCAACCTGGGTTCGATCCCCAGCATCCCAGATGGTCCTCTGAGCTTCACCAGGAGTGATCCCTGAGTAGAGCCAGGAGTAAGCCCTAAGTACAGCTGGGTGTGGCCCCAAAACAAACTAAAAAGAGACAAAAAAGAAAATGTCAGTGGGAGCAAATAATCACAAGTGCAGCAGGCAAGGCGGGGAGCGGGCAAATTCCACCCCAGGCGCTCAGGCTCAACCAGAAGGAAACAGAGGAGACACCTGCCCCCTCACCCCCTCCTGGGCCTTCCCTGCTCAGCAGCCCATCTTTTTCCAGACCCCCAAATCCCAGCTGGGGCTCTCTCTGGGGCTCAGTCAGAACTCTGCCACCCCTCTCACTGTGTGACCTCAGGAAAGTGTCCTCCACTCTCTGGGCCTCAGCGTTCTCACCTGTGAAGCCAGGTGTGGGGGGTGATGATGATTTTTCAGGTGCAGGGCCTGCAAGGTGCTTTGCCGGGTGCCCAACACCTGCCGAGAGGGGGCTGGGAGCCCCAACAGTCTCTGCAGCAGCAGCAGCCACTCCATTGGCTCAGCTCTGGGCCCCTGTCTTGGGGGAGGAGGGGGAGCCCAGGCAGTTCCCAGCAGCCCCCAGCCCCCCAGGGAAACATGAGAAGTGAGAGCTTGAGGATCTAATGTGTGCCCCCCACGCCCCTTAATCCTTCCTGAACTTGGGGGTGAGGGGGTGGGGGTGGGGGCAGCCCCCGTAACACCTGCATGGCTCCCGACATCTCCCGCCTCTGGGCAGAGAAAGCAATTTCAGGAATGACAAGTTGCCAACGAGCAGAAATCATTCTGAATTCAAACGCATCAGCATCAGGTGACCTCGGGCTGGGAGGCAGCTGAGATTAGGGCCTGTCAGCCCCAGCAGGGGGCTGTGCGGGAAGGGGTTTGGGCATCCAGGGAGGGGGGCTCCCCTCAACCGCCCCAGACTTGTTCAGACAGGGGGGCAGGAATTCGAAGGCTGGGCCAGCTTCTCCGCGGGCTCCGACCGGCTCCAGCCCTCAGCTGTCCACTCTCCTTGGTGGGGGCCCACTGGGGAGGTCTGGGCTTGGCACCCCCCTTCCCCCGAACAACTCCAGCATCAACACGCTGATGGGCCTGAGAGAGGCAGCGAGGAATGTGGGCCCCACAGCCCCTGGGAACGTGGAGACTCCTGTAGACACCCCAGAGGCAGGTATGCAAGGAAGGAGGGCGCAGCAAGGCGAGGAGGAGGAGGAGGAGGAGGAGAAGGAGAAGGAGAAGGAGGTAAAGGAGGAGGAGGAGGAGGAGGTAAAGGAGGAGGAGGAGGAGGAGAAGGAGGAAGAGGAGGAGGAGGAAGAGGAGAAGGAGGAGAAGGAGCCCTTTGACTGGCCAGCTCGCTGGCTCTGGCTTGGTTATGCGACCATCTGGGAAGCCAGTGCTGAGGCCAGCAAGAAGAAAATATGCTAATGAAAGCCCACTGAAACCCAATTCGAGAGTGAGGGGACAGGTCAGGACTACTCGGAGCACATGGAATGAGTGTGGGAGCTGGTCCAGTGAAACGTGCCTCGGAACAATTACAAAAGGACCCAGAGTTCCCTTCCAATCTGCAAAACCACACATGGGATGGGAGTGGGGTGGGGTGGAGTGAGCATGGTGCTTAGCATTAGGGAGATGCAGGAAACATGTTCCAAGGATCTCTGGTCTCAGGGAATTTGCAGTGACTCTGAAGCAGGCTCTGTAGTGCAGTTTAGGGCTTTTCAAAGACAGGACCTTGGGGCTAGAGCGACAGTACAGCAGGTAGGGTGTTTGCCTTGCATGTGGCCGACCCAGGTTCGATTCCCAGCATCCCATTTGGTCCCCCAAGCACCACCAGGAGTGATTCCTGAGTGCAGAGCCAGGAGTAACCCCGGTGAATCGCCAGGTGTGACCCAAAAGAAAATAAAAAGAAAAAGACGGGATCTTTTTCCTTGAATGCTCTATGAGAGGAACTGTCACTGTCACTGTCACTGTCCTCCTGTTGTTCATCGATTTGCTCAAGCGGGCCCAGTAACATCTCCATTGGAGACTTTGTTGTTACTGTGTTTGGCATATCG
>JAOXYA010067647.1:0-11687 GCA_028565675.1 Sorex palustris | reverse complement strand
GTGATGACTGGAATGGGAAGGAATGGGAGTGAAGATAGATGGTTGGCAATTACATCAGTTCCGCTTTGCTGATGAAATCGTTCTAATAACACCAAACATCAGCAAATGGCACAAATGTTGACCGACTTTGACCATGAGTTTGGAAAGGTAGGATTATAGCTGAATCTCACAAAGACAATGTTCATGAGAAATAGTCTTAGTTCTGACATTCTATTTGCTCTCAATGGAATGACCATCTCCGAATGCAACAGTTATGTGTACCTAGGTCGAGAAGTCAACATGACAAATAACCTGGCATCTGAGTTGCACAGGAGGAAGAGAGCGGCTTGGAATGCCTTTTAGAGTGTCAAAGAAATAACTAAGAGGATGAAGAACTTACAGCTCCGAGCACATCTTTTAGATTCCACTGTTCTTCCTGCATTAACATATGCCTCAGAGACCTGAGCCCTACGAAAACCGGATGAGAACACTATTCGGATCTCTCAAAGAGGAATAGAAAGAGCTATGCTTGGAGTATCACGCTTCACTCAAATGAGAGAAAGAATCCAGAGTTCTGACCTCCATCAACGCTCAAGAATCAGGGATGCTGTCTCATTTGCCTAGTCATCGAAAATCAGATGGGCTGGACACGTAATGAGATTTGAAGATGACCACTGGACTAGAGACATTACCGACCGGATTCCACAGGACATCAAAAGATCGTGTGGCTACCCATCTATGAGATGGTCAGAATTCTTCATCAAGACCCTGAATGATCAGTTGGAGGCTCTTTGTGTTCCTAGAACGAGCAGATGCCATTGGGCTACACTAGCATGCGACAGGAACAAATGGAGACATTACTGGCACCCACTCGAGCAAATCAATGAGTAACGGGATGTCAAATGATCAAGTGATTCTAAACTCAAAACACCTGACACTTGGACAGGTGTGGTCTGCTCATGCCTGTTAGGTATTTTGTAATCAATATATAGCACATAGTTTATACTGGTCTTAATCCTGAGTTCTCAGGACCATTTTGACAGGCAAATAATATTAACTCCCTATTTTAAGTCAAGAAACAAAATTCAAATAAGTAGAGTTATTTTTCCAGGCTCATTTGCTTCTAGAGGTCAGAATTGACATCAAAGCTGGTCTTTGATATCTTTTAAAAAAATTTTTAGATGAAGTCATGAAATTTACGTACAAGTGGTATTACATGTAAAGTATAATGTTAAGCAAAATGAGTCAGAAAGAGAGGGATAGACATAGAAAGATTGCATTCATCTGGGGAACATCACATTCACGGTCATGGTCACGGTCCTCCCGTTATTCATCGATTTGCTCGAGTGGATCCTGTAACATCTCCATCGTGAGACTTGTTGTTACTGTGTTTGGCATATTGAATATTTCACGGGTAGCTTGCCAGGCTTTGCTGTGCAGGCGAGATACTCTCGGTAGCTTGCCAGGCTCTCTGAGAGGGGCGGAGGAATTGAACCCGGCTCAGCCGGGCTGGCTGCATGCAAGGCAAGTGCTCTATTCACTGTGCTATTGCTCCAGCCCATTTCTAATAAATAGAAAGCACATTTAAGTGAATATTCAATCAATTTTTTAAAATCTTTTGTTTCTGGAGGAGGGCCTTATCTGGTGGTGCTCAGGCTCACTCCTGGCTCTGTGCTCAGAGATCATTCCTGGCAGTCTCAGAGGAACATCTTGGGTGCTGGGGATTGAAACCAGGTAGGCCACATGCAAGGCAAGTGTCTGATCTGCTGTTTTATCAATCCAGCCCTTGTAGTTTTTTGGGTTTTTTTTCCCCCAGCACTTGATATTTGGTATTGAACCCAAAGCCTCATGCACATAAGTCAAGTGCCCTCCTGCCATGCCTTACAAAGGCCTGACACAACAATAGTTTGAAAACAATATTGAAATTTCTATATTGTTTTTAAACCGTTGTTGTGTCAGGCCTTTGTCAGGCATGGCAATTTGATCAACTGAGTAATTGACATTTTTGGGGCTATCGCCAATGGTTCTGAGAAGCTATTCCTGGGCTGTGTGTTCAGGAGTGAGCCTTTTTGGTGCTAGAAGATCCCAGGCTGACTGTGTGCACTGTTGGTGCCTTAATAGTGCCTGTCCTATCACTAGGGCTCCTAGAATAAATTTATTATTATTATTATTATTGGGCTGGAGTGATAGCACAGTGGGTAAGGCATTTGCCTTGCAATCAGCCAATATGGCCGACCCGAGTTCGGTTCTTCCACTCAGAGAGCCCGGCAAGCTACCGAGAGTATCTTGCCCGCACGGCAAAGCCTGGCAAGCTCCCCGTGACATATTCAATATGCCAAATACAGTAACAACAAGTCTCACGATGGAGATGTTACTGGACCCGCTCGAGCAGATCGATGAATAACGGGAGGACCGTGACCATGACCGTGATGATGATGATGATGAAGAAGAAGAAGAAGATGATGATGATTACATCTCCAAGCTCTCTAGGAGCTATTTTACTATTTTTAATTTTTATTAATTAATCCATTCATTTATTTACAAAGCTGTTCATGATTGGGTTTCAGTCATACAAGGTTCCGATGCCTATCCCTCTACCAGTGTAATTTACCAGCATCAGTGCCCCCCAGTTTCTCTCTCGACCCCCTAAGACACCTTCCCCCATGCCTGCTTCTATGGCAGGCACCTCTCTCTCTCTCTCTTTCTCTCTCTCTCTCTCTTTCTCTTTCTCGCTCTCATTTTAAGCATTATGATCTGCAAGACAGATGCAGAAAGGTTATCATGAATATCCCTTTACCTACTTTCAACACTCAGTACCTGTCCAGAGTGATCATTTCCAACTAACATTGTCATAATAGACCGTCTTCTATCTTAACTACCCTCCGTCTCCCACACCATTGACCAACCATCGACTAGACCTCCTGGTACGTTTTCCCTGGACTTGGATATTAGTTTCATACATTTTTCCCCCCACAAAAAAATGCAGTAATTCTATTACTGTCCCTTTTCTTCTGACTTCTGACTCATTTCACTGAACATGATACTCCCCAGGTCCATCAATTTATAGGCAAATTTTATGACCTCGGTTTTTCTAACAGCTATGTGCTATTCCATTGTGTAGATGTACCATAATTTCTTTATCCATGCATCTGTTTTTGAGCACTCAGATTGTTTCTAGATTCTGGCTATTATGAATAGTGCTGCAACGAACATAGAAATACAGATGGTGTTTCTGCTGTGTTTTTTGATTTCTGGGGTATATTCCCAGTTGTGGTATTGCTGGGTCAAATGGGAGCTCAATTTCTAGTTTTTTGAGGAATGTCCATATTTGAAAGACTGAACCAGTTGGCATTCCCACCAGCAACGAATGAATACCTCTTTCTCCTGGCATCTGTTCCAGCTCTGGCTGCCCAGAAGCAATTTCAAATGGATGCGGACTCCCCTGCTTCTTGACCCTGACCTGTCCCCCTGGTCAGTTTGGTTCTGGGGTCGTTATACTGGCTATAGTTATGACAGGCTTGACCATGCTGACGGGGCTTTATGAAGCAGCCTGTGCCTTTGTGTGGGGTCCCTCTGCCTCTTGCCCCACATGCCCAGGCAGGGACCAGTGATCCTTAGGCATGGCCAGCTTTCCTGACATACTTTCCCGGCTGGCTGTGGATCGGGTTGCCCGCAGCTGCAGACCTGAGAGAATTTAGCTCCAGTGAGTGGAATTACTCTCAGGTACCCCCAGGTGTGCAGAGCTGGGGAGGACCGAAGGACTGAGCTCAGTTAACCGTGGTATTCACTGAGCTGCTGGTGCTGCTCACCAGCGGCATGGCGTCATCGAGCGCGACATGAGGTCATGGAGCGGTGGCATGATGTCAGCAGTAACGTCATCACGGGGCCCCCAGTTTATCCTCTACAATGTGGACATATAAGTATAGCTTGCAGAGAAGGGCCATGTTGGTCTGAGTTGCCTTCTAGGCTTTGTAATGACGGGCACTCTGGGTCTTCCCACTTGTATCTGGAGTTGTGGCCTGTGGCTTGTCCACACCTTGTCCACTGCAGCTGGATGGAGTCTAGGAAGGCTCTGAGGTGCTCCCTTGAGGCTCATCTCATAGCACTGGGGATTCACCTAGGCTGCAGGGATGGTTGGTTTCCACCTTATACCGGAACTAGGAGTGTCTCTTAGTCCTCTGCACGTAGCCTGCTGCCTCTAAGGAACTCCCCTCCTTCCCTCAATCCAAGCAGGCTCCAAGCAGGAGAGGGAAATCTTTGAAGGCAAAGGCACTTGGACTAATGACATAATTACTCCTCAGAACCATTTGTGAAGTAATTAGGGACTATTGTTAGGATGCACAAACAGCTCTCTCTCTTTTTTTCTTCTCTTCTCTTTCTTTTGTTGAGGTAATGAGGCTTAGCTTGGAGTGATTACCGGAGCAGGCTGTAATGTATGTGAGCTTCTGTAGAGGAGAGAAATAGATGATCTTCAGGGCCCCCTGTTCCCCACCACCTTGTCTTCCCCACCCCTTTGCAATCACCAGAAAACCCACCGCTGACCCTGAGAGGGCCCCCCTGCCCTCCCAGCTGCAATTCCCAGAAACACAGTGGGAGGACTTGCTGAGAGAAGCATTTATTCAAAGTATGGGTGGAGGGGGGGGGATGAACTTGAGGCTGTGTTAATGTAAGAAAGCCCTGGGGGCTTCTCAGAGGCCAAGTTCAAACGGCTCAACCCCATCAGTTATTTCTTGGAGGGACTGGGGATTCCCTCACTCAGTTCCCACTTCCTTGGGTATCTGGGGGTCCCGTCTCTCGGCACAGCGCACGGCATGCTTTTCCTAACCCACTGCCTCTGCTCATCAGGGGCTGCAGGAGCTAATTGAGATACATATTACAATATTAGCTTTTAAAATATGGTATTAGCTTTCCATTAGGATAAATGAGGTACGCAGAAAAATGGTAACAGAGCATTAGTCTCTGCCTCCACTTAGCACATTGATTATGTCCAGATGAGATCCTCAGAGCCCTCTCCAGGGACCGACGGGAGAGGGAGTGGAGGCTGACAGCACTGGAAGTTCAGCTCAAGGGGTGGAAATGGAGGAAGGGCTGGGCTCAGACAGAGGCACAGGGTCCACAATCTCCCATAGGCGGCCCCCTGGGTCCCAGATCTTGGGGGGGATATTTGTATAATCTCTCCGGGGGGGGGGGAATCACAGAGTCAGTGGATGCTATTTGCTCAGCCTCTGCAAAAGAAGTGTGTGTGTGTGTGTGTGTGTGTGCTTGCATGTGCACACGCATGTGCATGTATGTACATTTGCATGCATTGTATTGCATTGTGCATTTCATTATGATTATTTTTGGGCCTCACAAGTCTATCCTCTGGGCCTGCTTCTGGTTATGTGCTTAGGAGTCACTTCTGGCATAAGCTCAAATAAAACCTGTATACAAAGCCTCCAGGACTTGAGCCATCTCCCTGGCCCATTCCATTACCTCTTCAGTGATAGAGGAACCGAGACCAGAGGTGAAAGAGGCTGTCCCCGGGGCACTTCAACCTCTCCTCTTTGAGGCCCGAACCTCTGGCCCTTTGGACCCCAGGAGAAAGACCAGCTTGCACAAACATCTCCTCCATCTGTGGGAGCTAGAAGCCTCCCCAGAGGTACCATTTTGGTGGGTGAGAGCTCTCTGGGGGGGATGGGGTGGGTAGAGGTCATCTGCTCTTAGTGGAAGGGGCACAGGGGCTTGAGGGCCTCCTTGTTCCCTCTTTGTTGGTTTATCTTGGTTTGCTGTATTGTGTGGTTTCAGGGGTGTCATTTCACACCCCTCTGTATCATTCTAATCACCCCCACCTAATCGACTTCCAACACCTCTGCTCATCCCCACCTCCCCACCCCTGCCCTCCCACAAAGACCATCATTTTCACCGAGTCTAGAGGTTCAAGGTTCACTTTGCTGATTTTTGCAGGTGGATTAGCTTGAGTGATGCAGATTCTGCACAGAGTCAATCATGGGGCAGCCTGTTGATTCTGTGCTACTTTCACTCGCAGGCTCCTTCCCAGCAGTCCACCTGCACACAGGGCATAGGTCCATCTGTGTGGGCAGCATTTCCGGGGTGCAAAGACAAGAGCTCCTTTAGGGCGTGGCCAGGTGATGAGTGTTCAGGCTGAGTCCATGTCTGGGGTGTGTAAATTGTGCTTCTATGAACATAGGGGTGCAAATGACCTTTCCCATGAGTTCTTCATGATCTTAAGAGAAATACCCAGGAATGGAAACTGTGGATTGCATGGGATTTCTGCCCTTAGGTTTTGGATATATATATATATATATATATATATTTTTTTTTTTTTTGGGAGGAGGGGGAGGTTCGGGTCATACTGAAAGGTACTCAGGGCCTTGCTCCTGACTCTGTGCTCAGGGACTTTATGCAGTGTTGGGGACCCAGCTAAGGCCAGTTGTATGCAAAGTAAGCACCCTAACCCCTGGACTCTCTCTCTCTTGCCCCACGCTTAGTTTCCCCTGCAATTTTATTTTATTAAAGCACTGTGAGTTCTAAAGTTATTCATAGTTGGGTTTTTGACCTCCAATATTTCATCACAAGTCCTGCCATCAGTGTCAAGTTTCCTCCACTAGGATTCCTGGGTTCGTTCCCCTAAGACCACCCCCCCTCCCTTCCCCGTCCCCCCCAACCTCAGTCGGTCATCCTGACAGACATCTTTTATTTTTGGTTATTAAAGTTTGGGTCTCATGATTTCAGTGTTGTTGACTCTGTGTTTTGGGTGTTTAGCTCTGTCACTCCTTAACACCACTGAGGTACTGGATCCCCTTACAACCCCTGACTCTATTGCTTGTCATCTATCTCTTCTCCCCTTCCCCTTCATTCTATTCCTTCCTTTATACTCTGGGCCAAGCCCACCCTTAGATTTTAAGGAAACCGCACACCGTTTTCTTTAAGAACTGCCCCAATTTACATTCAGTAGATGGGGATGTGTGTTGGATTATAGTTCTAAACATTTTAGGTCTAACATTGGTTCATTCTTTCTCTTCTGTCCTTGCCTCAGGGAACTTAGATTTATTGGGCCACACCCATCACAGTGCTCCCGAGGCACTCCCATTTCTCTGTGTTTATCTTGAACTTCTCTGTCCTCTGCTTCCTCTCTCTGTTAATCATCTATATTCCCAAATCAGACCCTGTGACGTATAAGGTGAGATTCTTCTAAGGACTCTGAATTTTGTATTTGTAAGTGAAATATTGCTCTTCTCTTTTCCTTATGTCCCTTGCATGGCTTACTTTAGAGCAATGTCATTTTTTAAAGACGTTTTATTGCATCATCGTGAGATACAGTTACAAACTTGCACGATTACATTTCAGTCACACAATGCTTGAGCACCCATCCCTCCACCAGTGCACATTTTCCACCACTATTGTTCCCAGTGTCCCACCCATCACCCCAACTCCACCCCACTCCCTACCTCTGTGGCAGGTACCATATTTTTTACCCTCTCTCTAATTTTGAGCATTATGGCTGAACAATGTCCTTTTTGTATAGACATAGGAAGACAGTTAATGCTATGCTTTTGTAACTTGGAAGTTAATTGACTTTGAATAATATTTACTCGACTTAAGCCTCAGTTGCCCTTAGTTTCTCACACCCCAAAAGGAGAAAGTACTGGATGGACCCAGAGCAAGCTGTACACTACTCTGGCATCGAAATGGGACAGGTCAAGTATCATGAAAACTTAACAATAAGTTAAGAGTATGGTCATGGACAAATTCTGTCATGATATGAATCATGGATAAGGACCTGCTGGGATTAGGAAGGACTAATCTGGCCTGAGGACTGTAGTCTGGGATCTATAGCAAGATGTCTCCAGGACAGCCACCCTATAAAATTAGTATACTTCTTACTGTGTCCATACCAAATGACTAATATTATAAGGAAGTAGAATTAAGATGAATGTTTAAATGATTATTGGACTAAGGAAAGGAGAAACGCACCTCTAGATGGTATTTGGCCTTTAGGCAGATCACCCAGCTGGATGAGAATTTGTCCCAGAAGAATCTTTCCATGTGGGTAGGACTTTATATCTGTTGATTGTACAACCACACCTGTGTGTAATTGCCTCTCCCAACCCTTCAGAATTTGATCTATAACTAAGACTGTGAGAGTGGTCAAGGGGATGAGGAATATGGGAGTGGGTGAGACTGGAAGGAGGCAGAGGGAGACTAGAGTGAAATAAACTGCAACTGATCACCAACCAGCCTCGCCCTCTTTCCTCCTTTGTCTGCCCTTTGTTATTGGCCATCAGGGGTGAGGGAAGCAGCACACCAAAGACATAGTACACCCCTCTCCTTTGAACATACACAGGGGCATCCTTTTTTAAAAGGGCACTAATCCTGTGCATGGGGGCTCCAACCCCATGAATGAATCACTCTTAAACCCTCCCCACCCACTACCCCTATATCATCGCCCAGGGCAAGAACTCTGGGTACTTGTCTTTGGGGAATGCACAGCCAACTTCTAGCACTAAGCTCTGGAGACATCATCTCTGTGCTATGTCCAGGAGCAGGTAACTGGCCAGCCACCGACTCACTGGAGCAAGAGGCCATATTCGGGGAACACAGCAGGTGAGCGTGGGGCAGATCAGGAGTAAATGCAGAACCTCCTACTGGCTCAGAGCTTTTCCACTGGCCACAGATGTTTCCAGAGAAGAGGCAGTGACTCCTTCCAGACAGCTGCCAAAAAGAGGTAACGCCAGTGGAGGTCACACTTGCCTCTGTCCTGATAGTGGCTGGGGCTTGGAGTGTGAGCCTCTCCAGCTGAGTCCAAAGTAGGTCTCCTCTAAGACTCAGTTTCTCATCAGCAATGGGAGTCCTAGCCCTTTCTTCTGCTTGCATGGGGGACACTCAGTGCAGACCCATCCAGAGTGTTCAGACATGTGAGCACTGTGCTAGGTCAGTGAGAACACTGCTTCTGGAATAAGCCCCCCTCCCCGCAGGGTCCAGCTCTTTGTCCTCCCATCTATTAACTGTGAGATCAAGGCTAGTTATTCCTTAGAACTTGTGAGGCTCAGGTTCCTTCAAGATGGGGGTCATAGATGTACCTATTTTAGACAGTTATCCAGGTAAGGATGCTTGTCCATCTGATGCATTCAGCACAATGACTGAGCTGGTCTACGCTCACCTTCTGTGTTCCTAGGACACGGTCTGGTCTATGCTCACTTTCTGTATTTCTAGGACATGGCCATCTTGCTTCAATGAGTTCCAGGTCTGTGGCTGGCTGACTATCTACTTCTGGACAGGTAGTACAGTGACAGGTAGTCCAGCTCTTATCTCTTAGCACATCAGTTGTAAGCTTATCAGCTCTACATTATCTAAACATGGAGATGTGTCTGTCTTTGGGGACCGAAGCTGGAAAGAGTCCAATCTTGGCTAAGACAGTGAGCAGGCGGGCACTGGCAGGTGTTAGCATATCCTGAATGGGCTGGACTCCAAAGCTACTCTGAGCATGATCAATGGGTAAGAATTTGGGGGTCTCTTCTGAAGAGAAGTTTACGTCAGCCCCACCCTCACATTCTCACAGGAATTAAGAAGCTGCTTGGTTCCCCTTGACCTCTGCTAAGATGAGACACTCCTCTCAGTTGTTTCAAAGACAGGAGTCAAAGTGATCATTGAAGACTTTGATACAATAAAGTTCCAGGTTTTTTGGTGCTCATTTTGTTGGCCTCTGTTCCACATCTGTGTGTTCAACCCACAGTGAGCAGAGTAAGCTAGTGATGGTTGAGTGTGGTGAGGCCACTGCAGAGTTTTTTTCTTGTCGGTTCCCTAAAAGACATGGCTAACAACCATTCATAGAAAGTTTAAGTTGCATTAGGGATTGGCAGTGATCTGGAGATGAACCAAAGTGTGTGGGAGGATGCACTGTATGTGCCTGACAGCAAACATAATTATGAAGCAGACAGGTGGATAGGGGGCCTTTGGCAATTAATTTCAGGACTTGATGAAACAAAGATATGATCTAAAGAAATCACTCTGCAATCAGCCCCCAAACATGCAGGCTGGACCCCCTTTGGAGAGGAGACACTTCAGCAAGAACAGAAGGCCCTGAATAAGAATTTGAAATAACACCACCAAAAGCTCTTTCCTGTTGACAACACGCTAGCAACAGGCTTTTATCTATACAGAGAGCCCCAAGAAGGGCTAGTTTGGGAGAAACCCCATCAAGTCAACTTCATAGGAGCAAGTGGCTAGCTCCCCAATTCTGATGCAGGTCAATTTGGGATGTGTAATGACTTGATTTTACTTTCTGGGTCACCTTTGGCTCTCTCCATTCCGAAGAAGTCTATGTTCTTTCTCAATGTATCCCCTCTTCTCTCCCTCTCATATTTCCTAACTAAACTAAAACTGTTATTTTTTAATAAATAGGTTTTATTTGGGGGTTTTTGAAGAGAGGGAGGGAGAGAGAGAAAGAGAAAGAGAGATAGATAGATAGATAGATGCGGGGGGGCCCCGCCAGACCACTCTCCGGCCCGTGGAGATGGCTCTAGGATCCGTAGGTGCAGGGAAGGACCAACCGAATGAACACAAGACACAAGAGACATAATGCAGAGAAAACAGGGCAGAGCAGACGGGACAGCAGACAGGATAGGATAGGACAGAACAGAATTTTATTCAGTGCAGCAGGGGCTTAAATACCTATCAGTACAGGAAAAGCACAATGCAGTTACACAAAAAGGGTCGTGCCCAAATGTGGTTAGGAAAGTTACAGAGTCTATAAGTTTGACATACCATGCATAACAAAGATTATACCATGTTAATCATTGTCAATTACAGCCATGACAGATGTTTTCTCAGGATAAACATACATAGCACAGGCTTTACCTGCCGAGGGTCACGTAGGTCAAGATAGCCATACCTAGCACAGGCACGTAGGCCCTGTGGTCAGTTAAAGGGTCAGCTTCCCACAACCAAGTAAAGGGACAACACCCTTTCCCCACTGGGGTGGCCCTAGGATAGTAACTTACGGCAGGGTCCAGATGCATTACTCCCAAAAGCCACTGGGTTCCGAGATTTGTTTATGAGTCTCTGGGATCATGGCTGTTAAGCAGTTTGATCAGGAGCCAGAGGAGCCATTCGTGGACGATGACTTGGGGTCTCGTTGGGGTGGGGAGGAAAGGGCCGGCTCCATCCCCATCCCGTCACTGCCGGCTCATACCTGGCTTTCCAGTAAGCTCTGAGGCGGTGGCCACCTTTTATGTGGTCCAGATGCATTTCTGCCAAAAGCCGCTGGGTTTCGAGATCTGTCTCTGAGTCTCAGGGATCATGGCCACTAATTAGCTTGATCAGGAGCCATAGAGGCCATTTGTAGGCAGCGACTAGGGGTTTCCCTGGGATGGGGAAGAAAGGGCTGGTTCCATACCCATCTGCTGAGGCCCCGCATATCTTGTCACTGCAGGCCCAAACCTGACTGCCCAGTGTTCTCTGGAGGATGGTGGTCACTGGGCTGCCAAGGGGAACAGGCCAAGGCACGAAACCTATTCCCACCTTAAGTGGCCCAGTGCCAGTAACCTACTGCAGGAACAGGATGCATTTCTGCCAAAAGCCTTTGATTTCTGAGATTCGTTTTGGACTCTCTGGGATCATGGCCATTAAGCAGTTCAATCAGGAACCAGAGAGGCTATGCCTCCAATTATACAGCTAGGCCAGAGGTTTTTTGTGGGTGTGTCTCCCAC
>JAOXYA010067636.1:0-11687 GCA_028565675.1 Sorex palustris | reverse complement strand
ATATGGGATGCTGGGAATCGAACCTGTGTTGGCCATGTTGGCTGCGTGCAAGGCAAACGCCTTACCCGCTGTGCTATAGCTCCAGCCCCGCACTTTCTCTTCTTGAGTTCTCATTTACTTTGCCAACTTTCTTGAGTTCTCATTTTCTTTGCCAGCATCTCCATGAGAGGGGATCTTCTCTGCAGAACAGGCATGCAGGAGAGAATGGTACTAAAAGGGATGCACCCTCTAGGTTAGGTAAACCTGTCCCCGGCCAGCGTGACCAAATGAGAAAGCATGGTCTCAGGGGACCAGTGGGGATGAAGTATCTAACTGTGGAATCCTGCCTACTGGCCTGGAAGTTGCAAGCATGGGGTGCATGCTTCACTATTCCCCAACCTACTTTACACCAAATTCTCCAGTCCCTGGAGATGATGGAATTAATGATCAAGGCAAGACAGCAGATGCATTGCCACAGGGGAGGATGCTGAGAAGATCCACAATCCAGATGTGTGCTCCTCCCCCATCGCCAGACTCCAGAAAGAGGCAGATATAAAAGTCAAATCTGAACTTTCGTTCCAGAACCTTCATAGGCTTGATAGGCTCTGGCCAGTGACAAAAGAGGCGCCCAGAGGCCCGGGATGGTGGCAGAATGAATGGAGGAGGCTGAGGTTCCTTGCAGGAAATGGGCATAAAAGCACCGGAAGGCTTCACTTGTGTTGGATTGGATTTGGGCATTTCAAGAAGCCTGGAAACTCTCTCTGTGAACAATGTCTCTGAATTGTGGGACTCAGTGGCACTCGATGAATCACAGGTGAGGCGAGTGTCCCAGCCATTTGCACAGCCTACAGTCAAAACCCACACGGCAAAGCCTGGCAAGCTCCCCGTGACGTATTCGATATGCCAAACACAGTAACAAGTCTCATGATGGAGACGTTACTGGGCCCGCTCGAGCAAATCGACGAACAACAGGAGGACTGTGACAATGACAGTGACAGTCAAAACCAGCCTTTTCTTAGCCTCTCTCTCTCTCTCTCATCTTTGTTTTCGGGCCATACCCAACTGACTCCAGGATTACTCCAGGTTCTGTGCTCAGGGGTCACTTTTGGTAGGCTCAGGGGACCATCTGGGTGCTAGGGATCAAACCCAGGTCGGCTGCATGCAAGGCAAACATCCAATCTGGCACACTATCACTTCAGTCCTCTTAGCTTCTTTCTGATGTGGAACACGAAATCCTTACTAACTTAGTAAGAGAAGAAAAGATAGGAAAAGAAAAAGATGAACATTTGTTTCTAGTCCAAAGGGAGTGAATGTGCCCATGTTTTCACAGTCTGTCTGATTGGAGCCTTGCAGAAGGCAGAGACTTCCCTGCAGTTCCAACATTCTTTTCCATGCCAAGGATGTGCAGCTCAGATGGGCCTGGAGGTGGGAATGGTGGGAACGTGCATCCAAGGTTGTGTCTGGTACGTGGCTGCAGACACTGCCTCACAGGAGAGCAGCCCAGTTTGCACAAGCGTGGAAGAAGTCAAGTTCTCTGTCTTCTGATGCACAGATCAAAGGCTTTGCATTTCACTGGCAGGGGAAAGGAAATCGGAAAATGAAAGGAAACGAATCAAAGAATGAAGGGAAAGGGGAAATCCCTTGCATGTGGTGGGGATGTAAGTAGGCACAGTGGAGTTGCTTTTCCAAACTGCGTTTGATGATTTATGTATCAGGGTCATCTTCATGGATTTTCTGGAAGTAGACTATGACATCCTTTATCTCTTAGATGTGAAAACCGAAGCCCGGAGATCTCGTGCCACACACGCACATCTGACACATCTATTGATTCTTCTCCCAACTACAAGAGTCAGTACAAAATGAATGCATGGTTCTAGGCTAAATATCTCTTATATCCTAAATAGCTCTTTTAAGATGCATAGGAACATTTTATAAAAGGCAACTATGTCAAAGGATTTAAAGTAGGTCTCGAGAGAAAGCTAATGGACAGAATCACTGGCTTGGCATGCAAAGGTTCTGGGTTTGAGTCTCAGAACCACGTGGTCCTCAGAGCACTACCAGGAATAACTCCAAGTGCTGAGCCTGCGAGTACACCCTGAGCATTGCCAGATATGGCCTCCAAACAAGCAAACAAAAATTTAAACAAAATTAAAAAAAGAGTAGACATTAAAAGTAGCTGAAGATTTATAACTAAGAAAGAATATGTTAAATGTGACACATATTATGATCTGTTTTTATTTCACATAGCACTGCAGTAGCACTGTCCTCCCAATATTCATCAATTTTGCTTGAGTGGGCACCAGTAATGTTTCCATTGTGAGATTTGTTACTGTTTTTGGCATATTGAATATGTGACGGGGAGCTTTCCAGGCTATGCTGTGTGGGCAGGATACTCTCAGTAGATTGCCAGGCTCTCTGAGAGGGACGAAGGAATCGAACCCTGATCGGCCGTGTGCAAGGCAAACACCCTACCCGCTGTGCTATCGCTCCGTCTCCATAAAAGGAACTCAAGTTGTAGAAATACTATCATTGTTTATCTCTGCGTTTCTTTCTTCCTCATTTGTTTGTTTTTTTTAGGGCCACACCCAGCAGGGCTCAAGAACTACTCTTGACTCTGTGCCCAGGGATCATCATTGGTGGGGCTTGGGGAACTGTATAGACAGGGGGTAAAAGGCAAGCACTCTACCAGCCATAATATCTCTAGCCCTTCACTGCTTATATCTGGACAAGGGGCTACAGATAAATCACATTTTCTGAGTTTTCTTTTGTTTGGGGGAATGAAGAATTGCTCTAAGGCTCACTGACACCTAGCACTTCTCAGCCCACCGGGCCTGTGGGTCAGGGGACTCCCCTGGCTATCCCAGCAGCACTCATTCTCCAGGACTGCACCCCAGTCCTGGAGTCCTGGTCCTGGTCCCCAGTCATAGGACCATGGAGTGACAGGGATTGAATTGGGTCAACCACCTAAACCCCTGCTTTACTTTTTCCCATTGTCCAAATTTTCTAAGAAGCATACTACCTTGAAATGGAAAGAGTACAACCAATTGTTTAGAAAAGGACATAGGAGGTAGAATTGCCCTTGGATTTGGGATTAAAATCCTTGGGTTCCAATCTTTTAGAGAGGTTTTGATTTTGAGGGAGAGAGATGTCAGTGATGCATGTGGTACTGGGGATTGAGCCCGTAGCTCCTACATGCAAAACACATGCTCCAACCCATTGAGTTGAAGACTGTGACTTGAGAATCACTCAAGTGGGTTCTGTCTCCAGTCTGGAAAAGCCCCAGCTGACAGCACAAGATTTTTGCCTGACTCAAAACAAGGCGCAACCAAGCCTTTCTACCTTCTAGAAATTTGTTCTCTCCCTTCCTTCCTTCCTTCCTTCCTTCCTTCCTTCCTTCCTTCCTTCCTTCCTTCCTTCCTTCCTTCCTTTTCTTTCCTGAATCACCGTGAGCAACAGTTACAAACCTTTTATGTTTACGTTTCAGTCATACAATGATTGAGCACTCATTCCTCCACCAGTGCAGTTTCCACTACCAATGTCCTCGGCATCCCCCCTACACATCCCACCCCTCACTCTGCCTCCATGACAGACAATTTCCCCCATACTCTCTACTTTGAGGCATTATGGTTTGCAATATAGATACTGAGAGGCCATCACGCTTGGTCCTTTATCTGCTTTCAGCACACATCTCCCATCCTGAATGATCCCTCCAACCATCATCAACTTAGTGATCCCTTCTCTATCCCAGCTGCCTTCTTCCCCCAGCCCATAAGACTATGAAGCAATATTCCTGGCCCTTGTGTCTACTGTCTTTGGGTGTCAGTTTCATATTATGGTATTTTATATTCGTGGAGTTACTTTCAATTTCATTATTAACATTGATTTTGTTTGCTTGACTAACAAATAATTAAAACAGTTATTACAAATTATTTTACTGAAGCTTATTGCTTTATTGTTCCATCTTGCAAGTCTCCTTGTATATGACAGGAAATAGAACAGATCCTGCAATAATGTCATGTTTTCCAACTTGAGCTGGGATTTAATTTTTCAATATTATAAATAAAAAAACATTGAATAAAACTTCATTCCTAGAGAGCTACTTTTGTGGCATGTCCTGTGGTTAAAATCATCATTTCTAAGACTAATCAATAATATTAAGCTAGAATAAGCTAGAACTCATTATACCTACATTTAAAATATAGAACCTTGCCATAGAAAGAATTATTTGTCAGTTTAGGATTTTTTGAATAAATCTGCACTTAGACAGAATTTTAGAATTTCATAGTTTCTTTTTCTCTTTCATTTTAGAATCTCATAGTTTCCTATGAGCCAAATGTCATTCAGACTTATTGTAGGCATGTGAGTGAACTATTAGCAGAATTTCTCTACAAAGACAAGCTCCATCAACTCATCTTTGGCCTACCTACCCCACAATTATAAACAATTGTTTTAGGAACTAACTTTTGGAGTATTTTTTATAAACCATTTTCACAGAAATAATTAACTAGCACACCCAATCATATTAATAATGCATTTATAAATGCATATAAATATATATTCTGTGATATATAATTCAATCATTATCTATAATAATGTAATTTTAATTCACTAGTTGACATAGGTAGAGACATCACTGTCACTGTCATTCCCTTATTCTTCGATTTGCTCCAGTAGGCACCAGTAATGTCTTTATTTGTCCTAACTGTGAGATTTTATCAGCCTCTAAAAATTGAATATTGGTATATATGTTTGAATAATGTTCATACACTGGGACTATTTAATGAAGTATTGCTGAAAGTAGAGTTTTGGTGAAATCTAAATTAAATTTAATTTGTTGTTTCTCAAAATGATTTAATGCATCATAATTATATTACAGTATTCATCTTATTCTTATAGAATATGAGTAGGGTGCTGAGGTACTGTAAATGCTAGTTTATATTTTTGGATTTAAAAACTAAACAGTAAATACTGTATTTTTATAAGTAGTTAAATGGAATTTTACAGTAAATTGTAAGAAAATATAATTTAAATGTTTTATAAAATATTACTTTTGACTTAAACAGTATGTGCAGATAAATTTCATAGGTGTCCTATTTCATCCTTAATCACTCAGAATGAGTTTCACTGTTCTGGGTAATACAGAAGGAGCAGAAACAAATAAAAATATATAAATATAACTATAAATATATAAATATACAAATATAAATATAAAGGAAGTAAAAATGACTATGGTTTCTGATTACTTTCTGATATCTTGATCAGAATATTTCCAGCAAGGAATAAAGCATAAGCAAAAGACTACTAAAAATGACCAGAGACTCAAAGATGTAGTACTTAAAGGATCTGGCTATGCATGCCGCTAATTTGGATTTGCTCCCCAGTACCCCAACTGGTCACCTGAGCACTGTCAGTGGTTACTCCTGAGCATAAAGCTAGAAATAACCTCTAGACACCCCTAGCTGTGAACCCCCCAGCCCAACCAAACTGGTGATGAAAATTAAATGACCCAAGTTTCCATATAAATTCTTTAGGCCTTGCACAAAATATCCGAGCAATCCCACAATGGAAAATACCATCAATCTAGGCATGTCAACCTGCTTGGAAAAGTCAAGAACCATGTGTTTGCAAAATAGAAAATTTATTTGTAGAAAGTTCAACCAAACCAGTAATATGACAAGCAATGTGAACCACCTAAGACGTTTTCAAGTATGCTGAGTATCAGAATAATTTTTATTTCAAACTACAGTGGCTTGGTGATCTCAATCACTTGTAAATTCCTCTCAATCTTGGGTAAGTGGGGTTTGCTAGTGCATTACTTTTCACTTGATACAATTTATTTTTCTGTGATTTGGTGGTGTACTTGAGGCCATATTTGCCAGTTGCTTTCAAGACTTCTATGCATTTTTTGTAGATGTCTATGTGTTTTTTCTTAATATCCCACCTTTGCTGCCCTATCATGCAATTCATATCAAGTTAACAGTTGGAAATTCAAAACCAGTAAGAATTTATGAGACAACATGGAATATCTTAAATAACTGTCAAAATAGAATTGTGATTTTTAATTATAGATATGCATTTTACTACATGTTATTTATATAATTATACTTTTTCTTGGTCAGATCTTATCAATAAAAGTATGACAAATTTTGATTGAGGAGCTTTTCATTGACTTAGAAACTTTTGCTTATAAATTTAAGTTCATTATGACTCTTACACAGCAATCTCATGCTCCCTTTCCTGCGACTAAAATTTTTAGATAAACGATGTGCCAAGAGCAGTTTTTCAAACACATTAAATAGGCAGAAAATATGATGGCGTGGTGGGATGAAAATAGATTCTACAGTCACGAAAACTTAAATTTATCCTATATCTGTTGTAGTTTTGGATAGAGGGCTAAGGGTCTGTCTTTAAATGGAATACTGTGTGTTTAAGTTGTTATAACTATTGAATTATAATGTACAAATAATACCCAGTATAGCATAAGCACCATTTGTAAATTTTGTTTTACATCAACACTGGGATCCTAAGGCTGTAAATAATCCATATTTTCTCTCTCAGTTCTAAAAAAAAAATGAGACAGAAACAGTAGAATCATGGTGGTGGATTGGGGGAAGGAGGGGATAAAAGAATTTATTAGATTGCCAGATCTTAGCTTCTATCTGAGATTCTGGTGGGTTCCTGGTGTTTTCTATATGATTCTATGATATGTATATAGCCCATGTATTTAACAGAGCAGAGCTGATTTCTGACCTTCTCTTCAGAAACAGAGCCTGGCCAAATGCAGGAAACATGTTACTAGAAGCCCGAGTGATAGTACAGTGGGTAGGATGTTTGCCTTGCATGTCGCTGATTCAGGTTTTATTCCCAGCATCCCATATGTTCCCCTGAGCAATGCCAGGAGTAATTCCTAAGTCCGGAACCTGGAGTAATCCTTGAGCATCCCCGAATGTGACCCAACAAGCTAAAAAAATAAGCCAAAACAGCAAAGAAAGTGTTGAGCTGTATGTACTTATGTAGGCTTCCTTTCCAACTCTCAATGCTTAGAGAAATCATGGTTTATTTCTGTGGGAGTAAATGAGTAGGCTACAAACATGTCTTAATATACCTTAGATTAGTGAATGAACCAAATCACTGTATCACTGTCATCCTGTTGTTCATCAATTGCCTCAAGCAGGCACCAGTAACGTCTCCTTCATCCTAGCCCTGAGATTTTAGAAAGTGCCACATTTGAGGCTCTTTTAGGTCAGGAGAATGAGACCCATCATTGTTACTGGTTTTTGGCATACTGAATATGCCATGGGGAGTTTGCCAGACTCTGCCATGAGGGCAGGACACTCTTGGTAGCCTACCAGTTTCTCCAGAGTAAGAGCTAGATAATAAAATGTCGCAATATAAATAAATTTGCTCAAGCGGGCCCAGTAACATCTCCATTTTGAGACTTCTTGTTACTGTGTTTGGCATGTTGAATACGTCCCAGGTAGCTTGCCAGGCTTTGCTGTGTGGGCAAGATACTCTCGGTAGCTTGCAGGGTTCTCTGAGAGGGGTGGAGGAATCAAACCCGGCCGGGCTGGCTGCGCACAAGGCAAACACCCTACCAACAACGGCAAGGAAAATGCCCTACCTACCCATGATGTATTTGATATACCAAACACAGTAACAAGAAGTCTCACAATGGAGACATTAGTGGGCCCACTCGAGCAAAATCAATGAACAACAGGAGGACATTATGAATAAATTTAAAAACCATTTTCTTTAAAAAGAAATTGAACTTTGTTTTTCTTCCACACAGATATTTCTGCTCTCCGGGTCCATGAATGAATACAATTGATGGTTTGAGAACATAAGACACTCTGTTTTTGGAGAGGCAAGGGGGTCACACACGAAGTTCAGTGCTTTGGAATCACCTCCAGCAGAGCCCAGAGTACCATGTGGTGGCAGCGAGTGTGGGATGGAGGGGCCAGGAGGGCAGGGCTGAGCTCAGAGTTTAGAAGCACATCACAGATCATCCCCAGAAATATGGGGCATTCCTGAAATATGAAAGGCATGAACTCTGTGGGTGCAAAGGTTTAAGCCTATATAAACATTAACTTTCGATGCTGGAGCAACAGCACAGAGGGAGCTCACCTTGTACACAAGTGACTCACAGGTCAATCCCCAGCACCACACAAGGTCCCTGGAGCCCTGTCAGGAGTGATCCCTGAGCACCGCCACATGTGACTCAAAAATAAAAAAGAACAAGATAAGGATTAACCTTCATGGCGATGAAACCAACTATGAAAGTGTAGGGTCCTCTGAATTACTCATTTTCCCCACAGAAAGTTAAACCCTGAGATAAGCAGGAGAGAGCTCAGAAACGGACCCTGTGAGGCCCTTGGTGCCAGTCTCACACCACAATGAAACCAAAACAGCCAAGGTGACTTTAGAAAGCAAACGGCCAACTCAAAAGAGAAAATCAAGGAATGTCCAAAGGGCCACAGAGAGTATAGGGGAATTTGCCTGCCTTGCACACAACCTTCTTGGGCTCAATCCCAGCACCCCATATGGTCCCCTGAGCATGGAGCCAGAGGTAAGCCCTGGGCACTGCTGGGAGTGCTCACCCCACAAAAAAATGCTTGTATTCTTTTTTATTGTTTTTTGGGCCACATCTGGCAGTGCTCAGGGCTTACTCCTGACTGTGCTCAGGGGTCACTCCTGGCAGGACTTGGGAGACCCTAAAGGGTCCAGCAAACTGAACCTGGGTCACCTGCGTGCAAGACAAGTGCCGAACCTACTGGAAATAAGTACTATTAACCTGGTGGTAATCTTTCTAATGTGGCAGAGCTCAACAGACGGGTGCCGAGGGAAACAGAAAGTTCTGGCAATTGGCCCACGCACCTGGTACGGGCAGATCTATGCTCTAGCACTCGAGACATCCTAGCCCCTAAGTCCCCACTGATTTCTAGTGGACCTCCACTGTTTTCACCGACCAGAGCTTCAGTGCAAGGAAGAAAACAATGCTCGGGTGTGTCCAGGGCTGCACCCAGGCGCAGATGTTCAGGGGACCAAGGGTGCCAGGGTCTGAGCCAGGGTTGATGCATACCAGGAATATGCCCTAATGGCTATACCATCTCCTGACAATGACACCACTTTCTATTATTTTTTTGGGGGGGGATGTATTCAGTGATGTTCAGAGCTTACTCCTGGGTCAATGCTCAGGAATCACCCCTGGTAGTACTCAGGGGAACCCTAATGCCAGGCATTGAACCTGGGTTGGCTATATGCAAGGCGAGCACCTTACCTGCTGTACTATTGCTCTGGCCCCTACAACACCATCTTAATGGCTGTATAATATTCC
Source organism: Sorex palustris (assembly GCA_028565675.1). Classification (NCBI taxonomy): domain Eukaryota; kingdom Metazoa; phylum Chordata; class Mammalia; order Eulipotyphla; family Soricidae; genus Sorex; species Sorex palustris. Next base: position 2,374 of record JAOXYA010067636.1, on the reverse strand, counting down.
ACTGAGTGAAATAAGATGTATATGTACAGCTTGTTTATTTATTTATTATTTTGTGTGTGTCTTTTGGGGCCACATCTGGTGATGCTCAGGGATTACTTTTAGTGGTGCCCAGGGGACCATATGGATTGCTGGGGATTGAAACCGGGTAAATGCACTACCCACACTACTATCACTCCTGTCCATGTTCTGTATACTTAGAAGAGCAAAAAACGACAGAAGTATAAGGTCTGGAGAGATAATACAGTGCATAGGCTGCTGGCAGTGCATGCAGGTGGCCCTGGTTCGATCCCCAGCACCATATAAAGTCCCCTGAGCCCTGCCAGGAGTGATCCCTAAGTGCAGAGCAGGAGTCAGCCCTGAGCACCACTGGATGTGTCCCCCAAAACAAAAACATAAAAAAGAGCAGCAATGTAAATATTCCCGGGAGCCAGAGTGATAGGACAACAGGTAACACTCTTGCCTTGCACATGACTGACCTGGGTTTGATCCTCGTCACCCTATAAGGTCCCCCAAGCACTTCTAGGAGTGATCCCTGAGCACAAATCCAGGAGTAACTCCTGAGCACTGCAGGTATGGACTCCCCCAAGAAAACATACATATATATATAAATCCCCCCAGATGGCATGAGTGACACCCATCAGTGATGTTCAACATGTCACTGACTCTCTGGCCCCACTTGGTCACGTTCCTCCCTGACGTTCTGGTTGCTTACCCTGACTTCCTAGCCAGTCAGGTTAGACCCACCCAACTGTCTCCAGGCCTAGGAGAACACCTCTGAAACACCCACAATCAGACTCAGATGACGGACTTGCCGGCACATTTGCGATGATTTAAGTAAACCACTTAGTAGCAGCCTTTGGTAGCCTATTGGTCTGGTGGGGGTCCGTGGCTTGGTGCTAAGGGGTCCTACTGGGAAGTGCTGGGAACCAGGCCCAGGGCTCCCACATGCAGAGTCCCCTCTGTGCCATCTCCTGACCCCCAGCTTTAGAAAGGAAAGGGTGCTCCCCCGACTGTGTCTCTCTGCAGGCCCATTCTGATCTAAATCAACTCATAACTTCATGTGCCCATAAACCCGGGGGCTGCTTGGGAAGGAACCTTCCCCGCATGAAGGCCCCTCGTGGGCTCAGGACTCAAGCCCAGGCTGGCGCCAGAGCACAGGGACAGGTTGGCTTACTAGAAATCAAACTAGACATCTGGGCAGAGTGGTGGAATGTGCCCCCTTTGCCTCTGAAACTTTGGACAAGGAAATGGGCTTGAGGTCTGCACCATTTTCTTTTTCGCTGACATCCTATATTTTGTGATCACGTATCATCATGGAAATTGCCTTCAGAAAATTGAAGGCACTGTCAAGTTAGCATTGAAAGATAACAGTGATGGAGGAAATGTCTGAAAATCTTGACTTGGAGGATGTGGTGCAAGGTTCAGTGGTTTTAAATTGGTATAATCGTGCGAGTCCGGCAGGAAAGTGCCACTCAGAAGGTATGAAAGGAGTGAGGAGCTCAGTCCTGCCTTGCACTGCAATTCCATTGCTTCCTCACTCATAGACCTCTATGTGTCAGATAGTATCACTAAATTAAACAGTAAGAAACCCCAGAATGGCTGCCCACCATAAGCTCGGGCCTAGCCTCACCCATGAGTGAACCCCCATAAATCCCAGGTATGCAGGATTTTGTGACTGAGAACTCAGGGTTCACTGGGACCAGGAATGCATATTCTCTGCCCGTATCCCCCTGTCTCCAACAACTCAGTGGTCACACCCATAAGCCACCCCTGGCTGGTGCCAGATAATCTCTGGCCACCATTCAGATGGTATGTCCTTCTCCCTTGGAAGGGAGCATAACATGACGCTTGCCATAACCATGCCGCTGGACCATACACCATGCTGTTTCATTCGGGGCACTCTGGAGGGGGGCGGGTGAGACCCCCTTCTCCCTGTCCCAAGGGACCCAGCCCCAGCAGCTGAAAGCCTCCAGAACCCAACCACTGCCATGCTCACGGCCACTCTCCACATGCCCAGCCCAAGCCTCATTCACTAGTCAACCTTTTGCTGGACCATGGGGCTGCATTCGTGGCTGTACAACACTAATTCATAGGACACACCCTACCCATACTCCAAGAGTACCACACCACATTTGACTGGATTCAAAGTAGGAGGCAACCAAACTTAAAGGGAAATATTATATTATTTTGGTTCTGCTTTGGGGCAGGGATTGGGATTGGATGGAAACACCCAAAATATGGTGCTGGCCATGTACAAAAGTAAGATGAAAATGGATTAAAGACCTCAACATCAGACCGGAAACCATAAGGTACATTGAAGACAAAGTTGGCAAAACCCTCCATGACATTGAAGCTAATGGTATCTTCAAAGATG
>JAOXYA010067622.1:0-11687 GCA_028565675.1 Sorex palustris | reverse complement strand
CTTCTCTATCTGAGCTTCCTTTTCCCCTAGCACGTGTGGCTGGCCTCCAAGTCATGGAGCAAAATTCCTGGTACTAAATCTCAGCCACTCCTGGGTGTTAGTCTCACAACGGTCTTTCTTGGGGACTAGCCACCACCCTGGCCCCCAGAACCTTCTGGGTCTGTCCCGGCCTGTCCCCAGATACAGCTTGAGCTGAAAGGAATCAGACGGAAGCTTCCATGGCCCCGTTGCCTTTCTCACACAGTGAGGCACCTGGTTCTCATTCACCTCTGCCGGATCAGCCCTGCCCAGGGCGCCTGCCCCCGGCCCCCTGCAAGGGTGCGACATGTCGACTGTCCAAATGCTGGGGAGGATTTAAAGAGATGACAATCAGCCCCTCGAGGAGCCCCGGGAGGCCGAGGGGCCACTCTGTTTTAAATTAATTTTTAATTAATTCGTTTTCAAAGCATGTTGCTTCTTTTCTTTTCTTTTTTTTTTTTTTTGGCTCACCGGGGCCAGTGGAAGGCAGGAGGATGTTGAAAGGCAGAGTTGAGAGGGCTGGTCCCCAGATCAAAAGGGCGTGTGACTTGCATTTCTGCACTTTCTCTAGAGCAATCCAGGCCCAAGCCGGGGCAGGAGCTCTGAGTAACGTTTTGTCTGGAAAAGGCCTCACCGTCCATTTTCTTTCTTTCTTTTTCTTTTTGGTGGCAGGGAGTAGGGCCCCCACCCTCGACAGTGCTCAGAGGCGGTTCCTGGCTCTGCACTCAGGATGACTCCTTGCGGGGATGAGGGGACCGTGTATGGTTCTGGGGATAAACCTGGATGGCCACATGCAAGGCCAGTCCGTTAAGCCCAGGGCCAGTCCCTCCCGGCCCCGTCTTCTGGGGTGTTTCAGCAGAAACTGGGAGCACGGCTGGCCGTGACCTTGGCCTCAGCCACGAACCCTCGGACACGGGTGTGGGTGCGGGTGGGAAGTGACCAGACTCCCTGCACTTTCTCTTGCACAGCCAGGAGTCCGCTCAGCTTCTGCAGGGACATGCAGTTCCCACGAAGGCGCCTCTACCAGCTGCGGTTCCTTCGGTTCCTTCGAGGGCCTCACTGTGCACCACCGACGAGGGCGGGAAGGAGCTCAGGCCCCCCTCGGCCCCGGGTTCCTGCCGCCTGCCCGCCTCCTCTCCTCACTGGCTTGTCACTTTTCGCCAGATTCTTGGGGGCTGAGACCTCTCTCGCCTGGTGCCGGGCCATGTCTGCCCAAAGGTACATTTTTTAAGAGAGTTTCTGCCAGAGTTGTTAAGCCTTTTCTTGGATCAATGACAAAGAAGAAAAGCAGCTCTTCATTTGCATGGCTTGGCTTCCAGTTGGTTGGAAAATTAAAACTTAACCCCCTCCCGTGGGCCACTCTGGGGGTAGGGGGTGAAGTTTTATACACACACACACACACACACACACTTGGGGGGGATTAGAAAAACGAGAAAAATGAGGGTACATATTTTTCTTTTTTTTTTAACCATGAGACATTGGAAGAATCAGAGGGTGCGCAGCAAACACAAAGACACACTCACACATGTACACACTCACACACTCTCATACACGCACACACATACACACAGGCACATACTCACACATGCATACACACACACTCACATGCACACACTCATAAACTCACACACATGCACACACACACTCACACATACACACACTCACACATGCATACACCATACACACACAGGCATACACACACTCACACATGCATACACACACACTCACATGCACACACTCACACATACACACACTCACACATGCATACACACACACGCACACACACACGAAGGTGATGACCTTTCCCAGCTGGGACTGAGGGCGAGAGACTTCTCGGGAATCTCCCGTTTTCCTCTGGAAACCAGGCTCCTCCAAGGCCAGCCCATCGTCCACGGTAACTGGAAAGGCAAAAGCGCCCCAAGAGCTTCCGGTTCTCTCTCTCATGGTTCCGGGCCATGCTCTGGCCCGTCTGCCCTGCGCGTCCACCTCCCCGCCCCTCCCTCGGTCTCAGGTGCCTCAGAGGAGCTGCTGGCTGCGTCCCGGGACCAGGCGCCTCAGCCCGGCTTGCCGGAGCAGGAGCTCCGGAGGCCAACGCCTTCGCCCCTGTGTGGCCTCTTGCGCCCCCACTTTAATGTATCCTTTGGGGGCCACAGCGAGCTGTGCCCAGGCCTTACTCCTGGCTCTGTGCTCACGGCTCACTTCTGGCAGACTTGGGGGGCCCTATGGGGAGCCGGGGATCCGTCCTGGGTGGACCGTGTGCAAGGCAAGTCCCCTCCCCGCTGTACTATGGACTCCGGCCCTAGAGCCGGAGGATTTCAAGATTTAAAAAGAGTAATTCGGGGCTGGAGCGATAGCACCGCGGGGAGGGCGTTTGCCTTGCACGCGGCCAACCCGGGTTCGATTTCCATCATCCCATTGGGTCCCCCGAGCACCACCAGGAGTCATTCCTGAGTGCAGAGCGAGGAACAACCCCTGTGCATCACCGCGTGTGACCCCCCCTCCCAAAAAAAAGAGTAAAAAAAAGAGTTCACTGGGCCCCACCTTTCCTGTGCGAGAACCCAGTTAGCCCCACTGTGAGACTCGGACTAAGACTTTTGAAGGTCTGACTTTTCCCTTCAGCAGGTTGATTATGGTCACAAATGACCACTTCCAGGTGTGTGTGTGTGTGTGTGTGTGTGTGTGTGTGTAACCCAGGATTAATCTCCAACCCCAGTGACCTTTCTTCCTTGTCCATCTCTTTCTGAGGACCCTATGTGGTGCGGATTACAGAGCTGGGGTCAGTCCCAAACCAGACGAGCCCCTTGACCCACTGCACTATCTCTCTGGCCCTGTTAGTTTTTAGGAGGGTCCTGGGTTTCAGGAAAGGATTGTTCCAGGTGAGCGGATGGGAAGAGACCCTCAGGGGATGGGGTTCGGCTAGCATGGGGCGTTGTCCTTACTCTCTGCTGGGCCTGGCTGCAAGCACTTGACTTCTGCCCTGCCCTGGGCTGTGCCCTCTGGGCAGAGTGAGGAGCGTGAGGGAGAAGGATGAGTGGACCCCAGGTGCTCCCCAGGACCCCTTCTCTGGAGGACTCTGGACCATCGCCATTGGAACTCTGGCCCGGAGGAGGTCGCTCAGGGTCACTGAGTGCAGCGAAGGCCGGGAGGGACCAAGATGGGCAGAGACAGCCCCGGACGGAGGAGGAGGGCAGAGAGCCTGCCTGGGGCCGCCGGTCGGTGGACAGAGACATGGACAGGGAGAGTGACCGCTAACCCCAGGGCAGTGGGGCCAGTCGGCCCTGAGCTGCGGCTATAAATAGACGTTGGCTCTTTGGCCCGGAGCCGGGGTGTGGCCCACAGCTGCCCGGCCAGTTCAGGGGAGGCTGGAAACCTTCTTCCTGGGGCAGGCCTGGGAGCTTATTTTTAGGTTGTTGTTGCCGGGCTTACTCACAGCCGCTGACCCTCCCTCCCGCGTTGCTCAACCCTCCACCGCCTGAAACTCAGCTCTGCGGCGGGCGGTTGGCCCCCGTGCAAGGTCCCCGTGTTCCTCTGAGCTCGGGGTGCTCCCGTGTCCTGTGGCCTGGGAGCCAAGTGGGGAGCGACAGAGAGAATCAAGGGGAGGGGGGGCTGGCAGGGGCCCGGCGGGCCGTGGGGCGGTTCTGTTATAGCCTGTGAAGGTGTAGCATGGTTTCTGGTTGTGTGTTTTCCTGGCCCAGGCCTTTCTGTGACGTCCATCGTGTGTGTCTGCAGGGTTGACCCTCCTCCTCTCCCGGAACCAGCCTCTGTCCTTTTTTTTTTTTTTTTTTTTTTTTTGCTTTTTGGGTCATACCCGGTGATGCACAAGGGTTCCTCCTGGCTCTGCACTCAGGAATGACTCCTGGTGGTGCTCAGGGGACCCTATGGGATGCTGGGCATCGAACCCGGGTCGGCTGCATGCAAGGCAAACACCCTACTTGCTGTGCTATCGCTCCAGCCCCCAGTCTCTGTCCTCATTGGCCACCCAGAGCTCCTCTCTGGCCACTCCAAGAGTACAAACGAACGAGGAGGAAGGTGGTCCCAGGAGGGAGAGACGGGACGGCCTCTTGAGGGCTTGTCTTACTCCTGGCTGACCCCGATCTGTTCCCTGGCACCACAGGGAGTGACCCCTGGAGCTCAGGGGCAGGAAAAAGGCCCCAGGCCCCGCTGGGTGTGACTGAAGAAGGAAACTGGCCACATTCTCCTTTGCAAGTTCAGGGGGGTACTCGAGGACAGTGTCCCCAGGCAAAGAGTGACCTAACCTGGGCCTCAGAGTGGTTGTGGGGTGATGCCTGGCTGGCCCCCATCTTGGCCAAGGAGGACAGTCACACTCAGGCTCCAAAAGTCTCCTGGAAACGACCAATTTGGGAATCTGCTCTCCCAGCCTGAGGGAGACCCCTCTCACAGGGCAGAATACCCCATCCGTTTCTCTCTCATGTCCCTGCCCTCCTGAGCCGTTTCTTCTAAGACAGGAGGCTGGTCTTTGCTCCCCCAGAGTCTCTGCGCTGAGCGGAGTCCAGCCAGCATGCAGTAAAGCTCCGGACTGTGAAGCTCTGCTCAGCACCGGAGGGATCCAGCCCAACTCCGGAAGCGTTGGGACTTGGCCTGCCATTTTGTCCGACTGACGGTTCTGAACGGGGATGGGCTCCTGGCCACGGGGGTGCTGGCTGCCCTCACACTCAAGTGGACAGTTCACTGGGCCTCCCCCGCCCCCCCCGCATCTCCTCTGCGATGAGGGGACATCGGCAGGGCCTTCTGGTTGTCCATCTATGGGCTGACATCTCTCACACCCACCAGGCCATGGTGGAAGGAATCGTGGTCACCGTCGGGTGAATTCACTCAGGGGTTGACGGTCCCGTCCAAGTCCCCGGGGGAAACGGGAAGACACACGGGCATTGTGTGGGGGTGGCCGGGTCTGCTGGGGCCGCAGCGGTCACCACAGGGAGAGTCCTCGAGACCTGTTGGCTGTGGGGATTGTGAAACTGTGGCGTCCTGTGGCCACGGCGGCTTGTCTCAGACCTTCAGGGACGGCCTGTGTGGGTGACTAATAAATCCCAGCAGAGAAGCGCGGAAAATGGAACAGCGGTTTTCTTCTGGAAAATGTTGTGGCGGGGGCTGGCGGGAGGGAAGCTTGCAGTCCCTTCCAACCTTCTCCACGCATGATACGTGCGTGTGTGCATGTGTGCACGTGTGTGTGTGTGTGTGTGTTTCTTTGAATTCTTTCCTTTTTCTTTTTCTTTTTGGGTCACACCCGGAGATGCTCAGGGGTCACTCCTGGCTCTGCACTCAGGAGTCACTCCTGGCGGTGCTCGGGGGACCCTATGGGATGCTGGGAATCGAACCCGGGTCGGCCGCGTGCCAGGCAAGCGCCCTCTCCGCTCCTCTGCCGTCGCTCCAGCCCCTCTTTGAGTTCATTTATTTTAAAAACATTCTTTCTTTACTTTTCCACGGGAGGGAGTTTGGGCCGCTCTGAGCGGTGCCCGGGGACTGGTCCTGGCTCTGTGCTCAGGAGCGAGCCCTGCTGGTGCTTGACGGGGGCCCTGGGTGGTGCTGGGCACGGAGCACGCATGACAGACGCTGACCCACTGGACTGTCCCCCCATCTCTGACCCCAGGAGCCCCACCCGCCACAGTCCTGACCAGCCCCTCCGGGAGGCGCCTGCGCAGGTGGGTTTTGGCCGAGAGCTCCGCGTGGGCACCTTCCTTCCCCCCAAGGACTTCTTGTTCCTTCTTTTCCGGGACATCTTGACAGGAAGAGGAGCCAAGGATCCGTCTGTCCCTCCTGTGCCCTGCAGTTGCTTCCACACCTTCGAGACCACAAATAGAAGAGAACCTGGGCCTTTTCAGAAGGGCCCATGGGTGGCATTTACAGCAGGTCCCTGTGCGAGCTCCCTCCTCCCCCTCCCCCTCCTCCTCCTCCTCCCCTCTGTTTCTCTCTCATCCCCAGGACCAAGATCCCTCTTCACAAACCTTCCCCCCACAACCCACCCCCCATCGTGCTGGGCTGGGACTCGGCCCCAGCGGGGGCGGCGAGCAGTGCTCTGCTGTCTCACCGGTCTGGTGCAGCTCAGGGTCCCCTCTGCAGAGGCCCTGGGGTGGACTGGCGCTGAGTGAGGCTGGCTCAGGGTGTGGCCACTTGCTGAGCCGGCTAAGGGTATGAGTGTGCGCCCCGGGCTCCATCCCCCCTGCCCCGTGTAGGGTCACTTCACCGACAGACATTTAAGAAATGGACCTGGTGCCGAGAAACAGGATGGCCAGGGGCATCTGAGACCAGAGCTTGGGGGGCGGGGGGCTGGCTCTTCCCTCTGTGCTGCCACCATTGTGGGGGGACCCAGAGTGACCCAGGACTCGGCCACTGTGCCCCTCACACCCGCCCCGGAAGCCTGGGCTGGACGCTGGGACCCCAGAGCGTCACCTCGTGGTAGGTGCTTTGTCTCCGACCTGTCCCCAGGGCCTGAAGCCGGGCACGGCGTCCACTGCCCTGAGTGTGTGTCTGGGGCTGCAGGAGACAGTATTTGGGATCCTTTTTCTCAGCAGGGCTGCTTGATTTATTTTTATTTATTTATTTTATTTATTTTTTTTATTATTCTTTTAAAGCTGTTAAGCATTTATTTTATTTCTCTTTTGCTTTTTTTTTTTTCTTTTTGGGTCACACCCGGCGATGCACAGGGGTTACTCCTGGCTCTGCACTCAGGAATTACTCCTGGCGGGGCTCGGGGCGGGGGGGGGGACCAGATGGGATGCTGGGAATCGAACCCTGGTTGGCCGCATGCAAGGCGAACGCCCTCCCTGCTGTGCTATTGCTTTGGCCCCCTCTTTTGCGGTTTTTAACAGAACCAGAATAACCGTCACATACCAACACCTGTCACTTGTTACTTGAAAAATACTATAGTAACCTCCTTTCTAAAATCGAGCTAGGTCTCACGTCACGTTCGGATTCTGTAGGTAGCTGGGTTAGAAATGAAATGTCTGATTTACTGTTTTGTTTTAAATCATGACCTTCCCGGCCACAGCCCAGGGCTAAACCCCAGGGTCATTTCCGCCCTCGCTGGGGCCAGCAGCTCGGAGAAAGTCCGACTGACTGGCTGGTCTCCAGGGCCGGGCAGTCTGATTCTGTGCCCACACCCAGGGCCTCGCGCCGAGCTCTGGGCATGCACGCTGGACCCCTGGGGGCCACAGGCCACCCCAACAGGTCCCCTATCTTCCTCTCTCTTCTGTGGCCTTCTTGGCTGGCCCAGGCTGAGCACTGGGTGGGTGTTTGTGGGGGGTGAAGAAAGGTTTCAGAGGAGGCCAGGCAGTGTTCCTGGAATCTCTTTCTTTTGGAAAACTAGCTATTAGAGGCAGGCAGCCGAGTCCTGGGCCCCCGGGGGTCTCGGTGGATTAAGTGTATGCGTGTGTGGGGTGCTCGGGGAGGTCAGCCCCATTTCTGATGTAGCAGCCAGGCCTGCCGGCTCCTGGCTGGTTCCTTCCTTCGTTTGTGGCCTCTCTGGCGTCCAGGTAGAACTGGTTCCCCCTCCTTTCCTGCCTTTGCCGCTCAAGGCTGCAGATGCCTGCTTGCTTTCCAAAAAAAAAATCAACCCAAAACAACAAACCAGACTGGAGCTTTGAAACGGCTCCCTGGGGATGGCTGGGCCAGGCGGCCTTAGCTGAGCTGAGATGCCCAAGCCGAGCCGTGGCCAGCCGGGCCTGGGAACGCGGAGGTGGCCGTGTTTACGGTCAGGCGTGGTGGAATCCCTCCGGGGGCGCGGGCCGAGGTTCCCACACCTCCAGAGAGGCTGGGCGGGGTGGGGGCAGGGGGTTCTGTGGCTGTGTGTGTGTGTGTGTGTGTGTGTGTGTGTGTGTGTGTTGGTGGGGGGGGCTCCAGGCCTTCTCTGGCTCTCCCTGGGGCTCCCGAGGAAAATCTGGTGGTGGGACTGAGCGGGGTGGGCGCTCCAACAGCTCAGAGATTAACACTTCAAGGTGCCCCCGAGGCCCAGGGGGCTGGGGCTCACCGCTCCCTGCCTTTTCCAGATGCTTCTAAGACCCTGGGAAGGAATTGCTGGAACTTTGCCACAGACGTGAAACCTGAGATTCAAAGGAAGCTGACGGCAGGGAGGTTGGGAGCAGGGGGCTGTGGTGGGGGGCACGGGGGTCCTCAGAGCCTCAGGCCCGGCCTCTCCAGCCCTGGGCCAGACTTTCTGTGCAGGGTGGACGTTTCTCAAGCCCACCAGGTTCCCTCCCCAAGGCCAGGCGCCAGCTGAGAGGGTGAGTGAGTCTTCTCCACACGTGGGGGCTGGGGGCACCTCTGAACCAGCCAGCGGGGGCCCCCGAGGACCCAGTGGGCAGAAACAAAGCAAGTTCCCCTCCCGAAGTGGCATCTCCTGGTTGGGGCCACAACCTGGTGGTGCTCAGGGCCGACTCCTGGCTCTCGCTCAGGGGTCACTCCTGGTGGGCCTGGGGGACACTCTGGGGTGCCGGGGGTCAAAGCCGGGTCGCCCTGTGCCAGGCAGGTGCCCTGTCCGCTGTCCTAGTTCCTCGGCCCCTTGAATTCCCACCCTGAGCTGTGAAGGGCTCCAGGGCTCCTAATGGAGCTGCCAGGGGGAAACTGAGGCTGTAGTCGCGGGTTATGGTGGAGGGCCTGGGTCCTTGGCCAGGTGGCAGGAGTGTGGCATGCTGGGAAGGATGGAGGTCAGGAGGTCATCAGGAGGACAGTGATGACCTCAGGCGGAATGATTGTTACAGATGAGTGGGGATCGTTACTCTAGATGACAGGGGATTATTACTCTAGATGATTGGGGATTGTTACTCTTGATGATTGGGGATTATTACTCTAGATGAGTGAGGGATTATTACTACAGATGATTGGGCATTATTATGATACTGAAGATTGTTGCTATAGATTATTGGGGATTATTGCTCTAAATTATTGGAGATTGTTACTATAGATTATTGGGGATTATTGCTCTAGATTCTACACTTGATCTTAGATTGCGGCTGGAGCGATAGTACAGCGGTAGGGTGTTTGCCTTGTACAAGGCCCATCTGGCCAACCCAGGTTCTATTCCTCCGCTACTCTCGGACAGCGCAGCAAGCTATGGAGAGTGTCTCGCCGGCACAGCAAAGCCTGGCAAGCTCCCCATGACGTATTTGATATGCCAGACACAGCAATACAGTAACAATGGAGACGTTACTGGGCCTGCTGGAGCAAATTGATGAACAACGTGAGGACAGTGACAGTGACAGTGATTGCTCTAGATTATTGGGGATTGTTACTATAGGTTATTGGGGATTGCTACTGTAGATCATTGGGGATTATTGCTCTAGACTACTAGCGATTTTGGGCTTACTTGGAAGTGTTCAGCAGCTGCTCCTGCCTCATCAGGAGTCACTCCCGGCAGTGCTCAGGGGACAGTCTCCGATGCTGGGAGTTGAACCCGGGTTTGGCTGCGTGCAAGGCAAACGCTTTGCCCCCTGCACGAGGTCTTCCAGCACCTGGGTCTATCCCGAGCCCCCTCCTCCTCCAGGGCTGGCATCCTGAGATTTGCAGGTGGGAAAGGACGGGGTTAGGATGTCCTTGTCCCCACAAGAACTTGGTTCTTCTTCAGCTTTGCCTTCTCACCATCCCCGCAGTGAGGGAGAGCAGATGGTGGGAGCGTTTCTCACGCAGACCCCGTCCCCGCCCTTCCCCGCTGTCTCCCGGGCACCCACCGGGCACTGATTAACTGATTAAGTTCATCTTGTGAAGCAGGAGTGGAGAACAAGGTCTCTCACCCCGGGAGCTCCACCTGGGAAACGGAATTTGGGAACCTGGTAGTTGCCGGCCAATTTCGTCACAGCCCTTCTTTGGGGGGGGTGGTCTACCAGCATGGGCGCCAGAGTGGAAGTGAGGGGAGCAGGGGCCCCTTGTGTGCCATCTGGAAGGGGGCTGCGGGCGGCGAGCCCATTGCACTGTTCCCGGGGAGCTGAAGGGGATGGGGTATGTGTCCATCGCGTGACTGGGTCTCCCGCCCCCGCTAATGTCGCTTAATCAATCAGACAGCGGGGCAGGGAGACTTGCAGCGTGTAGGCACAGGCCTTCCTTCCATGGCTGGAGTTCTGTCCCAGAAAAGACGAGAGCTGCTGTGAGAGGCCGTGCTGGGGAGAAGCCGGGCTGCGGAGAAAGTGCTGGAAGGGCGGCTGCAGGCAGAGGCTGCAGGGCTGGGGCTGACAGGCGGCTGCCGCCTCACGGGAGCCACAAGCTCAGAGCTGGGACTCTGGAGAGACAGAGCACTGAGGGCCGAGACACTGAAGGGATGTAGCACTGCAGGAGTGGAGCACTGAAGGGAAGGAGCACTAAGGGGATGGAGCACTAAAGGAATGGAGCACTGAAGGGATGGGGCACTGAAGGGATGGGGCACCAAAAGGATGGGGCACTGCAGGGATTGAGCACTGAGGGGATGGAGCACTGAGGGGATGGAGCACTAACGGGGTGGAGCACTAAAGGAATGGAGCACTGAAGGGATGGGGCACTGAAGGGATGGGGCACCAAAAGGATGGGGCACCAAAGGGATGGGGCACTGCAGGGATTGAGCACTGAGGGGATGGAGCACTGAGGGGATGGAGCACTGCAGGGATGGAGCACTGCAGGGATGATGCACTGAAGATTGGAGCACTGAGGGGATGGAGCACTGAAGGGCTGGACCACTAAAGAACTGTGTGCACGGGACTCTCTCTCTCTCGCTCACCCCGTCCTCTGTGTTCCAGCCATTCGACTCTGCTATGCTAGGTATTATTTTCTTTGCTTTAGCCTTCTTGGCATTCCTGAGATATTTTGAATTCAGGGTTTCATGCCTTTTTAGCAATTTTGGAACATCCTGGGACATGATTTCTTCTGCCCCCGTATTGCTTCGGCTTCATTATCTCCTCTCCTCTGTTTCTTGGACTTTGGTTACACACACACACACACACACACACACACACACACACAGAAGTTTTTCTCTTACTATTCTTTTCTTCCTCGGTGCTTTGATTTGTGTGTTTTCCGTGGGCTTGTCTTCCTTCAGTTTTGCTTCTCTTGTTTCTAGACCATCAGCCTCACAGAACAGACGCTTAATTCTAGACAATGAGCCTTGCAGTTTTAGAATGTCCATTTAATTGCTCCGCCCGTGTTCCAATTCTCTGCTGAAGGATTAGGCATTTATTTATTCACCTACTTATAATTTTAGGCACTGTTATTCAAATCATTGTAAATCACAGTGCTGTAAGCTATAGCATGGTTTCAAGCATACCATTTTTCAGCAGCTAACGTTCTCTGAGAAAATGTCAGCTTCCCTGCCGCTTTTTCTCAGGGTTCCCATCCCTGCCCACACCCTTGGTAAACTCAGTTCCATAGGCTAGTTCTCAAGTTTCAATGTTTTTGGTCATCTGTATCACCTGACCATCTTTCTTTATAGCCCGACTCGAGAGAGATCGCTTTGTATCTGTCTGTTTCCTTCTAACTTTACTCAGAATGATACTCTAGTTCCATCCATGTCGGTCTGTTCCGGGATTTCATTTCTTTCTTACAGCCGAGTAGTATTCCACTGGGTATATGCGCCAGAGTTTCTTTACTCATTGATTCTTGGACACTCATGTTGTTCCCAGATCTTGGCTGTTGTGAGTAGTAGTGCTGCAGTGAGCGGGGGGGGGGGGGGGGGGGGGGCAAAATATCCTTTTAAA
>JAOXYA010067601.1:0-11688 GCA_028565675.1 Sorex palustris | reverse complement strand
GGAATCGAACTCGGGTCGGCCATGTTGGCTGCGTGCAAGGCAAACGCCCTACCACTGTGCTATCGCAGCCGGCCATAACCATATGTACAGTGGGAATTAAGGAGTCTGCATGGGGGGTTGGGGTCAGAAGTTGTTGCCCAGCTTCTTCAATCAACCTCCTGCTGGTGAAAGCGTGCAAACCTCAAATTTGGCTTAGGTCTCTAAATTCAACGGTTTTTTAATTTAATGGCTGTTTAATCATTCACCTTACTTGAAATTTTGATGGCCTTTTTTTCCCCCTCTGTTTACTTCCACTTAAGCTCCATATGTTTATACATACAACAGTCTTTCCTCAAAAGGATTTCCAAAGACTGGAATAGTGACTCAGTCTGCAAAGCCCTGGGTTTGATTCAGGGGAGTAGGGGGGTTCACTCAAGAGGTGTTCAGGAGGCCTGGGAACCCCTCCCAGTTATTCTAAGTCAACCAGGCTAGAATAAAAATCTGAGAGTTGAACAATGCAGCATTGATCAGGACCTGAGGTGCCGAGGATTTTCCAGGCCACCAAGTAACCTCTAGCATTATTGTTGAGGGGACCCACACCCATCAGTGCTAGGGAACTTCTGGGGAAGCACCCACTGGTGTTCAGGAACCTACAGGTCCATTCCCAGCAGTGCTGGAGACCTCCAAGGCCCCCACCCAGATCCCCAGTGGGGATCAATAGGGACTTCAGGAGTTTCACTCCACAATGTTCTGGGAACCCTGTGGTGTGGGAGTTAAAACAGGGTTGTTACATGCAAGACATTGCCCTAATCCCTCTTATATCTCTCCAGCACCCAATATCTGATGTAGTCTGACATAGTTCCCATGGAAAATTCTGATCTGTTTGTTCAAGTTAGTGCAGGAAAGGTCTCATGGAATCAATTCATTAAACATGCTCAGAAATGTCTCCTGGTCCTCCTGCGAGTCACCCCCTACCTAGATCTGGCCCCCTCTGTCCTCCACACACTTCATTCACCCACCCACCCAGACATCTCTCACTTCCCATCTCTCTCAGCAGGCTTCCAAGGATACAGTCCTCCCTTCACCTACTCACCCAAAGGGCGCCTTGGGGATCTAAGAAAGATTAAAGGCTCCCCAAGAATGTGCTAAGTAACTGACTTCCCTGTGTCCATCCCTCTGAACTGTGAACTCTACAGTAAACTAAGACTTAGCTCTTGTCTAAGCATTCCACTGTTTGGCAAATGCTTTTAGAAGCCGTCACGCAAGCTCTTCAGGGTCTGAGTCTGACCATCCCCCTTTAATACCTCTCTTAAGTCGAACTAAAACAGAAGTTATTCTTATTCCTGTTTGTTTCCACTCCGTTAACTTATTTTAACTGAAAACGTTGAGTGGGTGGTGTTGTTAGAAGCCTTTTCCAGTTCTCTCTCTTATCGTGTAGGTCTAGAAACAGTCCTCTCTTCCAAATTTTCATGCTTTAGATATTTTTCTTGTTCTTCCTTTGCATATTTACTTTCAAACTCATTCAAATATGAGTGACCTGATTTAGATGGATTGGGAAGCAAGACCAAAAACATTTGATGCACATAAAACAATCAGGCACCATGAATTTCACCAAGGGAATGAACCTCCTCACTGGAAATGGTCACTGGGTTATGTGCCAAGAAAACTCGAGGGGAAATTGAAGTATTAGCAGAAATTAGAAACCAGCTCAAACTTTAGACTAAGCCATTCAAGGTTCAGAATGTTAACCCTGAAGCATTACTTCCAGGATTAGTTTATCATTACACAGATGAGAAATGGATGGGAGAAAATTCCAGCCTATAGATGGAAGTTTGAGGCTATCCTCAGAGAGAATGTAGTTTCTGTCTTGCCACTGCTCGTTGCCACCCACCCAAGGCCTAGGGGTGGCACAGACCACAAACAAAAACACCACTCAGAATGAATCAGTAGTCGGAGATCCCTGGGTGTGGAAATTTATAGCCAAAGTTATGGAAATAGTTCCATATTGGACTCTAAGCAGGTCACAAGTTCTATTCCCATGTGAAGAAAGTTTAAGCTTTCATTAATTCAAATATGTTGATCTTCAGAATGCTGCCCCAGGGTGGTCCTAGAACTGCTCTATCTCTGTCCCCTCTCCTGGAAGAGTCTCCCCTCGAGAAATCCCATTACAAAGATGTTTGTCCCAATGTATTAAGGCCCTCAGATATAAAAACATCTACCCAGGATAGATTAAAATAGTTAGGTATTTGACCCAAGAATGTTGTTCTTCTCCTTCTGTTGATTACTTGTTCTAAACTATAAATATTCTACATGGAGAACAGTCAGGACTCTCAGTCTATTAGAACCCCCTATGGGATGACTGGGAGCCCTCTGGGAACCACTCCCAAAGCTTTGTCTCTTTTATTTCATTCCCCGCTCACCCAGGACCACCCCACACACACACCTTCAAGCACTGAGTGTAAGGCAATGAACGGGAAGTCCCTGCCCTTAGAACTACAAGGTCAAGAGTGAGAATAGAGGTAGATTAGACAATAGGCAAGAAAAATAAATGATTCCAGACCATGAGAAGTGTTGCCAAGGAAGGACAGTGGGAATGACGTTGGATGAGGAGCTTGAAAAGGGCTGCTCTGATACAGCAGGGCTGTGGACCCTTGCCAGACTTCACGTTTAATGTAAATGTCAGAGGAAACCCCAGGACAGTTTGAAGCAAAGGGCATGATCTGATTATGTGTTCAAAGACCATTCCGGATGCTACATGGAAGCTCTTTAAAAGGTGGCAAAGAAAACCCTGAGACCCCCAGGAGGGACCTTCTGCATGAGTCCAGATAAAAGATCTGATACTCCAAGAGTATCAGTGATGACGGAGACAAATGCAGGGTAAAGTTTCGAAGCAGAGTAAATTGCTGGTTCTCTTTGACACGAAGAGAGTGAACATAAGAGGAACCAGGATAACTCCTACCTTTTTGGTAAATCAGCAAGAGCTAGTCTCCATCAGCTCCACAAAACAGAAAGTCTGGCTTAATGGTAGAAGAAAAATAAAATAAAAATCAGACCACAATCAGCATGTCAGAACCCTGATGAGTACATTGGAAAGGGGAAGGGAGGAAACAGATACACAAACAAATTCATAATCTCAGGAAACCGGCCAAACAGAGGAACCCAGGGGCAGAGGGAGAAAAATACTTCTACACCCAAGATGATTTTAAATACTTTCTTGCTCCACAATTCCAGAGAGCCTTAACCAGCCATCACAGATCCTCTGAAACTGGAGATCAAACCTGAATGATCGGAAGATTTTCCAAAGAGACATGCATGTGTGCAGTAATGCATTGGATACCAGCCATGTACAGGGACTTTCTTGAAGGGAAGCGTCAGACCTCCTTGGCTGGACAAAGGAAACCAGTCGAGGAAATGTCTTATTTGAGATGGGCGCAAATATATTTGAACTGAGAATAGCGCGTGGACTTAAATCAAGTAAAATGGGAACAAACAGCTTGTCCTCCTCTTCAGCATGGAATGAAAGGCAATGGGGACAGCCGGGGCCTCTGGGATGACGCTTACACTGAGAACATCACACCCACTGCCCACCTCTGCGCATAACACCACAGCACACACTGCTCCAAGCTCTCTCTCCTCCTGCAGCTTCTCGGCGACAACTCACTGCCATCCCAGGAGGCAGCTGCTTCTGAGAAATGCACTGCATTGTTGAGAACAGGGATGAGGGAGCCACAGAGCCTAAGCATCCATTCTAGATCTGGACCAGAGGCACGATATAGAGGTTTAGAGCAACCTACGTTGCAAACATAAGGTTCTGAGTTCAAATTTCTGGTATCCCACAGGTGTCAAGTGATAGCCTGGCCACTCTACTGCTTGAGTCTGGCAGCTCTGTGAACCATGGTGCCACCTGTGATCCAAGCAGTAGTGCAGCCTCTCTCAAACAGGAGAGTGTCCAGCAAGCACAAGTACAGCAATAGAAAGAAAGAAAGAAAGAAAGAAAGAAAGAAAGAAAGAAAGAAAGAAAGAAAGAAAGATTCCTTTTGAAAGAAGTGTGAGTTCCCTGGCCAGAAAGTGTGACCTCTAGAGTTCTGGTGTGTGTGTGTGTGTGTGTGTGTGTGTGTGTGTGTGTGTGTGTATGAGCACCTCAGTGACCTCTAACAAGAACCACCACCTTAGCATCTGGACCTACACTAAGTGTGAGCCCCAGAAAGCATGGACACTAAAGGAGTGTGAATCTCAGTGAGCACCTAGCATGTGAGCACTTAATATGTGGGCCACTGGGTGAGCACCACAGCTGGAAAATATACACTAGATTGGCATATGCTTGACCTGCCCAACCATCATCACAATAGCAACCAAAGAAAGAGAGGGGAAGAGAGTTTTAAAATTCCTCAAGTTGCCAGACGCGGCCCCCTGGGATAGATGGCACCATCTCTGAGTCTGAGTTTCTCTTACTGTGGCTCTAAGTCAGTTCAGATATATAAGACGCTTAGAACAGCGCCTGGCACCGGAGCACAGAGGGATCACTCAGTTTAGTGATAGCAGTGCCTTTGAGCTCCCCTTCGTGTCGAGAAAGAAGCAGCAGCTGAGTGAAATTTAAGTAACTTGTCTAGCATCGCTTTGTTAAAATGTGACAAAAGCTAGGATTTCTGCCCACTTCTGCTCTTTAGATTCATGTGCCAAACCACTATCATAGACCAGATCGGTCATTAGAGGGTTTGTGGTTGTTTTTCTTCTTCCTCTTATTGTTATTGTTGTGACCACAGCTACTGCAATGTCTGGGGCCACACACTTGGCTCTCGTCCATGGGTGATCACACCATCATCGTGGTGGTAGCCAGAATCACAAAAGGCAATCACGCTCGACCTGTGGGTGGCACCAGGGATCAGACTGGAAGTCTTGGGCCTGCCAGGTAGATGCTTCAGCATTGAGCACATCTCTCTGCTCCAGAGAGATCATTGAGGCTAGTTGGGATGGTGAGTCTCAAGATATGGGTTCGAGGCACACCCCAAATCAACCTATTCCCACACTGATTACGAGCTGTCCCTGTGACTCAACTGGACCAAAGAAAGGTAACAGACGTTATGCCAGTTCCAGCCCCAATCCTCAAGAAGGCCTGGCAATTTCTTGAAAAAGGCCCTGCTAGTGTGCCTGGTGCCCTCATGGACGGTCTAATCCTTGGATTTGGGGAGATCCACCTGGAGAAAAGGATGCTTCTCTATATCATGGAGTCACTGAACCCAACTTTCCAGCCCTGCCCTCCAGGCACAAGACTTATAGGTGCATCTCCCTGGAATACTCCAGTTCAGCCACCCTCAGGTCCCAAACAGGACCAGCAAATGGACTGTCCAGCTAAGCTACCAAAATATCAGCTTTTAAATTACTTAAGGAGATGATTAGGTGAAGAATTGTTAATGCCTTAATCATCTTTTAATGCTGTAATCATGCCAAGCCTAAATCTGCAATGCTACAAGGTTAAGAAATCAAAACTTAGGGATTTGACTCAAGAGTTAAACCAAATACCTAATGTGGACAAGACCCTAGTACCCTGCTTAGTTCTCCAAGTACTACCCAGAGCACTGCTGGGCTAGAGCAAACACCGCAGGAGTAGCCCCACTGGGCACAACCTCCACAGCAGTAATATGGGGGACAGCGGGAGGAGAGGGAGGAAACTAAGGGGCAGGAGATTTCATACAGCGGGTTAAGTGCTTAATTTGCATGCCGCAAACCTGAGTTTGGGGCTGGAGCCATAGCACAGCGGTAGGGCGTTTGCCTGGCGCGCAGCTGGCCCAGCCGAGCCGGGTTCAATTCCTCCGCCCCTCTCGGAGGGTCCGGCAAGCTACCAAGAGTATCTCGCCCGCACGGCAAAGCCTGGCAAGCTCTCCCTGATGTATTCAATATGCCAAACACAATAACAACAAGTCTCACGATGGAGACGTTACTGGGTCCTCTCGAGCAAATCGATGAACAAAGGGAGGACCGTGACTGTGAACCTGAGTTTGATCCCCAGCACCACGAGTCCATCCCAAAACCCACCAGGCGTGATCCCTGAACACAGCCAGGTGTAGCCCCAAAACAACCAAATATAATAAATAAATATAAATTAAAAACAACCCATCCCAAAGAGCCAAGTAGCAACCAGGCTTTCCTAAATAAATAAAATCAAATAATTTCTCTGCCTAGCTTCTGAATCTTCCACGCAAATCCTCTATCCAGTTCCTGCTGTTGGGGGACGCTCTTAACCAAGTTTGGTTTGACACCACCCATTCTCAAAGAGTCTTTCTTCAAAAAATTAGAACTTTTCGAAACTGTGGTGTGCCTCTGTGTAACTTTTAACACAATTAATTTATTGTTTCAAGTCTGCAGGTTTAGAGATGTTTATTATACAAAGAAACACAATTGTAACCATAAGGAAAAGACAGTGGGGAAAAAGTGTGTCCACAATGTAAGGCTGAAACCCAGAGTGACCATTCCATTGCATCCCAGAAACCAGCTGTACCATAAATCAAAGGTTCTATTCCAGGGTCCAACCATCCAGGTTTACATCCTGTCACCATGTCACATATAGCCAGACTAGTTTCGCCCGGTTTCCATGACCCCCTGGTTCTCTGGACAATGGAGGTCCTGTCTACATCAAAGGGATCCAAAGATCTAATACTTTTTAATGAAGATAGAGGAAAGCCTGGCATATGGTAAGTATGGGAGAAAATAGCTACCACTCTTTTTTATTGTGAAAAAAACACCATCATTCTTGATTCCATCACATTGGTCAAGGCAAGAGACAGACAAAATCCCCAGTTCCAACATTTCCAAGAAGAGTGCTGCTGGAAATTTATGTCACATTCCTTTGCTTTAGAAAGTGCCCAAGCATAATACTGTCAATCTGTCCCCCTTAAAACAACCCTGACAAAAGCAACCAAAATGCAAGAAGAGGAGATTATAGGTATCACAAATTGTTCTTGAAGAGTTGCGGCCAGCCAAGCTGTTACTGCAAAATGACGTTGTTAGAAATGTTATAACAAGGAGGATCTGGAGCAGGTCAGGCATTGGCCTTGCACGTGGCCGACCCGGGTTCGATTCCCAGCATCCCACATGGTCCCCCAAGCATCGCCAGAAATAATTCCTGAGTGCATGAATCAGGAGTAACCCCTGTGCATCACCGGGTGTGACCCAAAAAGCAATAAATAAATAAAAAATATATTTTTTAAAAAAAGAAAAGAAATATAACAAGAAGGTATAGTTACTTCAACGAGGCAAAACCATCAATTATTTCCTCTATGCCGCAAAGTTTAAAACTCTGACCTGCTCCACAATGGAGGGACAATATGGAGCCGCCAGAGGCTGTCACCATAGCGACAGCAGCCCAGATGCAGAAGCGGGGGTCCGGTCTGAGCCGACAGACCTCGCTGCTGCCAGCACATCCATTTGTTTGATGAATAGATCGGGGAGGAGGGAAGCCGGCCTGAGACGCACAGGCTGTTTCTGACAATTACTTAAAACAGAAGTTAAATCAATAATGAAGTCCCCAAAGGAGCATTCGACGTGCCAAGAGCAAACCTGCAGAAGGCAGGGTGTGACAGCTGAGCAGGTTCACAGGCGCAGAGGCGAGTCCCACTGCATCGGGGCAGGTGGAGCCAGGTGCTGACAACTGAGCCTGTTCTATATCTTGTACAGCTTTGCCCAAGATGCTGTGTGAATTGTTTGTTCATCACTCCCGGTGCCTACATGAACCTTCCTTTCTACCGATCTAAAGTCCAGAGAGCATGAACTTTATCTCACAGTCAGACTCTTTCTGCACCCCAGAGTTGGTAAAAGACACAATCTATGGTAGTTCTATTTTGATCTGTCTCATATGTGGGACTTACAGATGCCCAGCAAGTTAGCAACAAAGGACTAAAGGCAATACAGTGGGGCGAGCATTGAAAGGGAAGGGCACTGGGCTCCTTGAGGAAGGGAGGTGAGTACACCAGTGATGGGGGTGGGGGTGGAATTATGTGCATAAGAAGCCATCATTAACAGCATTATAAATCACACTGTCTCAATCAATAAAAAAAAATTAATACAGTCTACTCTTCAGATCCCTCCAGAGGGAAAGTTATTTCTTTTATTTTTTTTTTCCTGGATGTACTAGGAGTTATTCGAGGACACTAGTCATTCGGGATTGTGGCTGTGGGGACATGGAGGCCACCCTGGGTTGGAATTTAAGAGGCATGATCACGCAACAAAACATTTGCTGAGTGGCCAGAGAGTTAATGCAGCAGACCAAGGTGTTTGTCTTGAACGAAGCTGGATTCAATCCCAACCACCACAGAGGGTTCCCCAAGCCCTCCAGGAGTGTCCTTGAGCACAAAATCTGAAAACAAAAACATTTGCTGAGCCCTTTGCATAGGCAAGGCAATCCTGGGTACATGGGGAGGGGGGGGTCAAGGAAAGACTTTCTGAAGACCTAAAAGAGGAGCACTAGGAGAAAACTGAAGGGGGCTGGAGCATTTAACTGCACCCCCAAAGTCTCAGCACCACTGAACAACCCCCAAGCACCAACCTGGGTGTAGCCCCTGAGTAAGCAAAGTGTGACCCAATAACAAAGAATTGAAAAGACCATAATTCTCACTTCACATTTTATCCACCAGGCCCAGCGCAGGACTGGGTGTACAATAGCTTGGCAACAAATGTTTGGTAAGGCGCATTAATCTTGCCTCTCAATGACAAGTCCATTTTCCGCTGCAGCTCTTTCTTTTCTTTTCTTTTTTTTTTTTAAGTCAGTGAGAGTGGGGCTCGAGAGATAGCACAGGGTCCATGGCATCTGTACTGAAAACAAAAACGGGTGCCTTGCACGCAACTGAATGCGTTCAATTCCAGGCAGCCCATGACCCTCTGAGCCACACCAGGAACCACACCACACACAGAGCCAGAAGGAGCCTCTGAACACCACTGTTATGGCCCAACACCCCCCCTCCCGACACACACACACACACACACACACACATACACACATGCACGCATACATACACACGTGCATACACACACACAGGCACACACAGAAAATGAGTACAAGCAGCACTTCTTTTTTAATTTTTTTTTAATCACAGTGATAGACACATTTACAAAGTGGTTCATGATTGGGTTTCAGTCATTTAATGTTCCAGCACCTGTCCCTGCACCCGTGTACTTTTCTCACCACCAATGTCCCCAGCTTCCCTCCCACCCTCCACCCCCACGCCTGCCACTACGGCAGGTACTTTTCTTCTCTCTTCTTAAACGTGAAAGTGTATAGCAATTCCCTGGGGATCTTGCCCGGGTTTTGTTTTGGGGTGCAGTACCAGTATAGGGAAGTTGGGGGGAGGTGGGAAGGGCGAGGCTGTTTTCTTAACAAACCTCCAGCAGTGCTGGTCAATAGACCACACCCCAAGCAGGAAGGGGACAGAAGATCTCTTGGTCAGAAGATTCTGCACACAGCATCAGGGTCTTCCAACACTACATGGGTTTTGAACGCAGAGAGCACTGGAGGCTCAGACCATGAAAGGAAGAGAGAGGTGACGGGGATGGGATGCGCCCAGGAGTTTTTCCTTGCATTCAGCAGGAAGAGCCTTCTCTTTTGTCACCACACACAAAGCTCTCCATCTCTGTGAAATGAATCAGTGACCGTTTCACTAGCTCAGACGCTTTTGTCTCTTAAGGATTCTTCCTGTTTTTCTCAGCCTGATCCAAGAGAATATGCCAACAGGCTCTGAGAAGGTCATTCAAGGTCAAAAAGGTCCCTGGAGAGGCCTGCTTTCAGCCCACACGTGGAGGAGAGGCAGCCGACAAATGGCCACCTACCCACCCACCTCCAGCCCTGCCTGTGCCCCTCCTGGACTGGTCCAGTCCACTCAACCCCTCCCCCCCCATTCACTAGCACTGCGCTGCCCTTTGCCGAGGTGCTGTAAAGCAAAGGCAGGAACTCGCAGCCTAGTGGAGAAAGAAGAGGTGCCGTTGCAAGGAAGGAAGTGAGAGAGAGCTGGAGTCCCTCGGTCGGATACTATGGATCAAATTCCCGTAAAGGTAGCAATCAAAGCTTGTTGGAGAAAAAGACACGTGTGCATATGGAAATGGAAACAAAGACAATCGGGGTTCGGGAAGAGGGCAGGGCACATTCAGAGAGTCTGCAGTTCCCTTTTAACACATGGTCCATAGGGATCAAAGAGAGTGACCGCGAGCACAGTCGGACACAGAAGCTGGGGCCAAGAAGAAGCAGAGACTTCCTTTAGACCTTGGGTCTCTTTTCCCTCATAGGGTCTGATAGGAGATATGACCTACAGACACAGACACATACACACACGCATACACACATGCACACACACACACACACACATGCACACACACGCACGCACACATACACATGCACATACAAGTCCATGCATGTATGCTTGCATATACACATGTACCTGACCCATTTCTCGGGTTGGACCTACGCACTTGGTACTGAGACCCATCCACCACAGTTTGTTTGCTTATGAATTCTTTTAACCCCTGCGCTGTGTGAAGTGCTGGAAACTCAATACAGGGGAAAGATTCATGCATTCCCACAAGGCAAACAATGAATACCAGGAGAGCGTAGAAAGAACATGGATCCCAAAGTTGGAGAAGTCTTGGGATATGGGGGGGGCGATGCAAGACCAAGCTGTGCATGGTGACTGGAACATCCCTGGGCACGAATTCTCCTGCTCTGATGAGATGTCAATACTGTGGAGCTCCAAAATGTGCAGAAATGAACCCAACAAAAGACCCTCATCCCACGTGGCATCATACAAGCATTCATCCCCCTCTCCCAGTTCTTTATGTTGTTATGGGGGGCACACCCAGCATGCTCAGGAGTTATTCCTGTCTCTGTGCCCAGGGATCACTGTTGACAGTCCTTGGGGAGCCTTATGGGGTACCAGGGATCGAACCTGGGTCAGCAGTGTGCCAGGCAAGTGCCCTCCCCGCTTTGCTATGGCTCCAGCCCCTCCCCCGACTCTTGATCCAGCCCTTAAGAAAGCAGAGATGAAGTAACCACTCTCCAGCATATCCCTTCCAGCTCTGATATTCTGTGCCTGCAGCTCCAAGACTCCTGGGCCTGGACCCGCTCACGGGGGGAGGGGGGGGCCTTCTACCCCCTCCTGGGCTCTGGGGGAGCTCCCAGCAGAGCCTGAGCTGGAACCCAGGATTCCAGCCATTCATCAGGCTGCCCCTCCTCACTGTGGCGCCAGCAAGCCAGGCAGAGTTCCCGCTGCCTCTCTGCCCCCTGGGTCACCTCACCGTGGTGCTGACCCGTTGTCATGGCAGTGAACCTCAGAGACTCCACTCTGTGGCCAGAGCTGAAGAGGGCAGCTCAGTTCTTCGCGAGCAGTCTGGCTGGGTTTTGGGGGGTTGGGAGCCCTGTAGTCTGAAACAGTAGCAGTCACCTTTTCCATATCTGAGCTGGAGGAAAGATGAGGTGCTGGCCAGCCCTGAGCACCAATAAGATCCACCCCCTGAGCAGAGACAGGAGTTAGCCCCTGAGCTACTCCTGGGTACCAAGTGTGGCCCCAAATAGAGCAAAAGTGGACTGAGTGCCTTTCCATGCTAGGCCCCCAGAGAAGTGTTTCTTCTCATCAATGATCCCATTTGATGAACGCTCTCTCTTTCTCTCTCTCTCTCTCTCTCTCTCTCTCTCTCTCTCTCACACACACACACACACACACACACACACAC
>JAOXYA010067593.1:0-11688 GCA_028565675.1 Sorex palustris | reverse complement strand
AGAGGTTAAGACAGTTGCCTTGCATGTAGCGATCCCAGTTCAATACCCAGAACTGCATATACAGGCTCCCGGCTCCGCGCTCACGCTCGCGGGCTGCGCGCCAGCCGCCCGCAGGACTCGCCGCCGGTCCGCTCCGCGCCGGACGCCGCCGTGCAGGCAGGTCGCTCCGCCTCGCCGTGCGCACGCGCGCCGGGCCCGCGCCTCTCGCGCAGGCGCAGAGCGGGCCGCCGCGCGTCAGCACTCGGCTCCTCGCGGGGGGCCGGGCCCGTGACGTCACAGGCGCGCGCCGCCGCTCCCCCCCTTCGCGGGACGACGGGCGCCGCCATCTTGGTGCGGGGCGGCGGCGCGCCGCGGTGTTCTTCCGCGGGCAGTGAAGTCGCGGGTGACGACGACTGCGGCGGCGGCGCGTGGGGGAAAAGGCGGCCTCTTGCGAAGACGTCGCCGTGGCGACGTTTCAGTCGAGGGGCGCAGGCCAAGAAGCGCCGTCGCGGCGTTTGACCCCGGGGAGGACCTGGTCGGGCCCAGGTGGCACACCGGAAGTGCAACCTGCAGCCCTTGTTCCTTGCTGGAGTCAGTCGGGCTGGAAGGAAAAACCGCCGTCGAGCCTCCTGGGCTGAGGGAACCACTGTCTGATGCAACCAAACACCTGCCCGGGGTTGGCAGAGGTGGGGGCTGACCGTTCTTGGGGCCTCGCGCCTGACCCCACGTTTTGGGGGGCTGCCTCCTTAAGGCACCTTCAAGGACACGCCTCCCCCAACCCTCCGAGGCGACCTTTGGGTTTTGCCCTCCGCAGCGAAGATGTCCAGATGTCCACGCCATCCCATCTCTCCGCAGTGAACACCCTTCCTGCCACACACCCCTCCCTGCCTCTCCATACCTCCTCGGTAGCCCAGGGTGCAGGAGAGGGGCCCGCTGGCGGGATCTGGCCCACCTAACGGGATTCAATGCGTGAAAGACCAGGGGTGCCCTCTGCACATCTCAGGGGGGTGAAGTTGGGGAGCCGCCTGCCCTCCTCAGATACCTGCCCACTCCGGGTTAGACTCCGTCCCCTTGTTGGAGACCCACCATCCCCACCTCCCCAAGAGGAAGCCGCCCTCATCCCCTTGCCTGCACCCCCAAGCAGGACACAGGGCGGCGATTTTGTAGGGTCTGGCTTTACTGGATAGGCTGAAGGCCAAAAGGAATGTCCGGTGCAGCTTGGTCCCCTTCAGCCGGGGGAGAGCAGACTCCACAAGGGGCTCCCAGGGTTGAGGGCTGGAGAACGCACTTGACCGCCAGCTAGCCAACCCTTCAGAGTGTCTCTGGGACTCCCTGAGGTCTGGGGCCTGGCGGGGATAATGGTGGGGTTTGGGGGAGGTGCTCCGGGGATCTTCCGGGGCTCTGGACCCAGGGGGGCAACCTTTGGCAAAAGAGTTCTGGAGAGGCCGGCATCTTTGGGGCAGGGCGAGGCCTGGGCTTCTGGGAGGCCTTGTGCAGCTTTGGTGCCTGGGGTGGAGAGCCTGGACATTGGGTGGAGTTTGGTGAGGGAGGGCCTGCAGACTTGAGGCTCCCTGTCTGCGAGAATGTGCCTGGGACTGAACTTTCCCAGGCCCAAGACCTTGGAGTTGGGGCTCTGGGGGCTGGAGGAGATGTTTGATGGGCCGGTGCGGCCGCCGGCTGAGGCTCTGGTTTCTCGGGTCTTTTTTTTGGAAACAGATGCAAGGCCTTGGCCTCGCCCCGAGGCAGGCGGAGGCCAAAGCCGATGCCGAGGCGGAGTGGTCCAGACTCCCGGTCCTTGGCGCAGGGTAGTAGTTGGGGGAAGGCAAGCAGGTGGGGGCCGGTCTTGTACCTGGGGGCGGGGCAGGAGGGACTGCGGAGCTGGAGACACACCAGGCACACCGGGTACTCCACGACCGGGGCCTGGTCGGTGTTGCCGAGCCACAGACGCTGGAGCAGCAGCAGTCGCAGGTCTTGAGCGATGCGCCGAGGCCCCAGACGGACCACCAGGGCCTGCGCCAGGGCTCCGGGGTCCTTGAACTCTGCGGGGTCCTTCCCGCTTGCCACGCATCCCTCCGCCTCCCCAGGGGACGTGGTGCCCCTGGACTGATGCCAGTGCCATGCCTGCTGCTTGGAGGGGGCCCTGGCACTCCAGAAAGTGTAGGTGGAGCTGGGTGGGCCTTCCCCGTGGGCAGGAGACTGGGAGTGTGGCGGATCGTTGGGTGTCTGGGACGGAGCGGAGGAGCGTGTCAGCGGAGGAGTGGAGTGGGACTGCTGGAAGGAGCAAGAGGGGGAGTCCTGGTGGAGGAAATTGGGGGAGTCTGGGACAGAGGGAGACGGGGAGGGGTGGAGGACAGAGTCAGAGCTGGACTCCGAGGCGCACAGCCAGGAGCCCCAAGAATTTGACCTTAGGGAAGAGGCGTGTGGTGGGTGGGAGGAAGGGTGTGATTGCTGGGGAAATAGAGGCTGGAGTTTGGGCGCCAGGGGGTGCACAAATTGTGAAGGACCCTGCGGGGGGCACCCAGGGGGCGCTGTGTTCTGTAGTAGGACCTTCTCCTTGTTTTGAGGCCACATTTCCTTGAATCCACAAGGGGCTGGTGTGGGAAGAGCAGAGATGAGAGAACAGGCGGCCGATCAGACTGGGCTCTGAGGCGGGCGGGGGCCCCCGGAAGCCAGTCCTCTGCGTGCAGGATGGCTCCGGCCAGGTGTGGGTGCGAGTCAGGGAGCCCGTCCCACCAGGCCTCCAGGGATTCAGGCAGGAGCCTGGCGCCGCGCTCAGCCTGTCCTGTTGCCGGCAGCCATGGATGAGAGGTGGGGGCGCTGGGGAACCAGAGCTGCCCTTGGGGGCGCAGAGGCAACCGTGCAGGTCCTGGAAAGGAAGAGATGCAGGAGGTCCAGGGCGGCTGCCTCACGAACCCAGATCCCTGCTGGCCCGCCAGAGCCCAAAATGTGTCTGGGACCGGCAGAGCTGGGCAGGTGAGAGGCGAGTAAAGGAGGAAAGAGAGTTGGACAGGTGTGGGGGGGAGGGGTGCCGGTTGCGGAGACTAAGACAAGGAACGGTGAGTGCTCTGCGGCTGGCGAGCTCTTACCTGTGAGCCTCTTTCAGCTCACGTTGCCTTGGCAGTGCAGCGCCGAAGGGAGCTGGAAAGGAAGGAAGGTGTTACACGGGACGGGCCCACCTGGCCCCACGGGCCTGTGCGCCTACACGCTCTTGGACCCAGGTCTCAGTCCCAGTCCTACCTGCGGGGCCTCAGCCGGCTGAGGGGCTTCTGTTACAGGCCTCTGTTCTCCTGATCCCCGACCCCAGCTCCAGCCAGCATCCTGGGCTCCGGCCCCTCTGCTCGAGCCGACCAGGCTGGCTGACCCCTGGCACTGCTGTGCTCGGGGCGCGGCCAGATCCCACCAAGATGGCTTATCCCTTAGCAGCAGCTGGGGAGGCCTCTGGAGACTGGTTCTCTGACTATGGGGTGGCTTGGCCACCCCCCTTGGGAGCTGGAAGCCCCATTTCCTCGGGGCCGTTTCCCCTGGAATCCGGCGTATGTCACAAAGGCTCCTCGGTGACATCACAGACTTGCCTTCTCAAGGCTCCGGGACTTTCTCTTAGAGGTCCCCAGAGGAGCCCCCAGGACAAGAGAGAAACGGGAGACTTCAAGGCACTCAGTTTCTCCCAAGGTGCCCCCATTCCCTCTGCCCACCCCCACGCCTGGCCTCTGAGCCTCTGAGCAGCCTTGGTGCTCCCAGCCAAGTTGGCCCCACGGCAGAGCCCACCTGCCTGCCCAGGCTTCTGCCTCCTGTTTGCCTGTTTTCTTAGCAATGATCAGGTTCTACCCAGTGTTTTCTAAGGGGGGTGCAGATACTGCCCCAGTACCGACCCCTTCAGGACACTGGAACCATCTAAAGGATCATCACCTTTGTTTAAAGATGAGATATTAAGACAGGGGTGAACACTCTTGCCTTGCATATGGCCAACTCACAGGCCAAGCACACAGGCACACAAAACAAAGAAAGGGCTGGAGAGAGTGTGTAGAGAGTGTCTTGCCTGTGACAGACCCAAATTCAGTCCCCAGCATCCCTGAACATATGGTCCAGTCCCCTGAACACTACCGGGTTTGATCCAACACTGACCCCGCCCGAAGTCATTCTCCCAAACTCCTGATGGGCACCATTCTGATGACCTCTGGCTGCACTGAGAGGCAGCGCTGTACATGGACACTCTAACCCCTGGAGATTGCCGCCATAGTCTTTAGAACCTTGAGTGTCAACAGCCATGAAGAAGGTTCATGAAAGAGTCACGGTGGGCATTCAGTGTCCTAAGCGTGAGCTGGGAGGGGTCTCCTGTCAGTCTTCATCTTGCCCCTGTGGTGACAGGAGTTTCAGGTACATCCAGATGCTCATTTTGTGGATGAAGTCCTCTTAATTGGATATGCCAACTGCTGGTCAGTCTTCCGGTTCTGCACTGTCCTCTTCAAATGCCAGAAATGGCTCACAGTTTTGGTTTTTATTTTTGGGCCACACCCAGCAGTGCTCAGGGCTGACTCCTGCCTCTGCACACAGGGATCACTCCTGGTGGTTCTGGATGAGGTGCTGGGAATTGAACCCAGATTGGCCATGTGCAAGGCAAATGCCCTACCCATTGTACTATCACTCTGGTTTTCTGGAGGTCTACTCTTAGCTTTATGCCAGGGGTTGAACTGTGGGCCTTCTGCATGCAAAGTATGTGCTCAGCCCTTTGATAGATCTCTCCAGATTAGGTTCCACATTCCTCCCACCTTTTTTTTAAATTTTCATTTTGGGTTTGGGGTCCACACCCAGCAGTACTCAGGAGCTGCTTCTGGTTCTATGCTCAGGGGTTGTTCTGACAGTACCTGGGGGTGCATATGGTACAGAGATCAAATCTAGAATCGGTCCCAGGACCCAGGTTTTTAATATCCTTTTTATTTTTATTTATTATTTTTTTGCTTTTTGGGTCACGCCTGACAATGCACAGGGGTTACTCCTGGCTCTGCACTCAGGAATTACCCCTGGTGGTGCTCAGGGAACCATATGGGGTGCTGGGAATCGAACCCGGGTTGGCCGCGTGCAAGGCAAACGCCCTCCCCGCTGTGCTATTGCTCCAGCCCCCTCCTTTTTATTTTTTATTTTTCCTATCCTTGGACACATTTCCCAAGAGCATTTCATTCATTACAATGTTGGAATTCCTAGGGAAGGGACAATTGTATGGGGTGTGAGACACCTTGCACATAGCCCCAAACTGCACCCCACCCCCAATTGTTGGGTTTCCTAGATGAAATGGATATATTAACAGAAAAATACCAAATATTTATTTTTAAAAATAAGGAACTTAAGGGCTGGAGAGATAGCGCAGCGGGTAGCACCGCCAGGAGTAACTCCTGAGTGCAGAGCCAGGAGGAACCCCCGTGCATCGCCAGGTGAAACCCAAAAAGCAAAAAAAAAAAAAAAAAAAAAACTTAAGTTTAAACAAACTAAAAAAAAAAACTAAAGAATTTGAGATAGAATTTGGAACTCTTCCCCTCATTGCCAGAGAAAAAAACCTAGGTCCAGTGGATTTACAAGCACATTTTACCAGATGTTTCAGAAAATTTAAAAAAATGACAGGATATCAGCTAATTAGCTGAGATTACTATAACCTTGACTCCAAAAATAACATGATAAGACTATTATCTTTCACTTAAAATAGTTACAAAAATATTATATGACTATTAGATAAACGAGAATTTTTTTACATTAATTTTTTTTAGCTTTTGGGCCACACCCAGTGGTCCTCTGCACTCAGGAATTACTCCTGGATGGCTTGGTGGACCAATGGAATGCTGGGGATTGAATCTGGGTTAACCACATGCGAGCCCTACCTGCAGTACTCTCTCTTCAGCTATGAGGGATACTTTTTAAAAAAAATTCAGTAATAAAGATTCTATATAAAAACCTATAATAAATATCATATTTAATGGAGAAATTATAGCCATGTTCTCTTTAAGATTAGGAGAAGAAAATGATGCTCAATGCTATTATTTCTGGTTAACAGTGAAGCTTGAAAAATAAGGGCAAGGCTGTACCTGTGAGGCAAGTGCGTCAGCAGCCTCATGGCGCCTTCAGACTTCTAGATACCCCTAAATTGTTGCTATACCTTTGGCCAGAACCCAACAACTTGGAGCCAAGTTTACCAAGAAATTAAATGGCCAAAAGTTAGGTATGTGGGAGACACATCCACAAACCACCTCCAACTCAGCTATATATTTGAAGGCAATACCTCTCTGGTTCCTAATCAAACTGCTTAATGGCCATGATCCAAGAGTCTCAGAAACAAATCTCGGAACCCAGCAGCTTTTGGAAGAAATGCGTCCCGTCCCCACAGTAGGTTACCGGTGCCGGGCCACCCCAGGTGGGAATAGGTTTTGTGCCTTGGCCTGTTCCCCCCTGGTGACTCGGTGGCCGCCATCCTCCAGAGGCCATTGGACAGTCAGGTTTGGGCCCGCAGTGATGAGACACACGAGACCTCATGGGATGGGGGTGGAGCTGGCCCTTTCCTCCCCACCCCAATGAGACCCCAGGTCATTACCCACGAAAGGCCTCTCTGATCAAGCTGCTTAACGGCCATGATCCCAGAGACTCAGGAACAAATCTCAGAACCCAGCAGGTTTCGGCAGAAATCCCTCCAGATTTAATTGCTAAAATTTTGGAATTCCAAAATTGCATGGCCACTACTGCAGCTGTGTGACATCATATGTTATTTATAACCAGCAATAGAACACAAATTGTCTATGGTTGCCTTTTCAGCAGGTCTGAGTGTTGGGGTAAAATCCCAAATAATAATGGTGGGTCTGGTGTCAAAATGTTGAATGCGATCAAAGTAGAGAGAGAGTAATGTTGAAATTATCTGCCCCACAGTTAGGGGGAGGGTCTGGGATGGGGGTATACTGGGATTTTGGTGGTAGAAAATGGGCACTGGTGAAGGGCTGGGTGTTTCATCATTGTGTGACTGAGACTTAAACCCAAAATTTGTAAAAAAAAAAAAAAAAAAAAAGAAAAATAAGGACAAGGAAGGAAATATTTACTATACATAAGTTTTGGTTTGTCACTACCCCCAGCAGTGCTCAAAGCTTAGTCTGTGCTCCTTGTGCTCAGGGGATAATGCTGTGTCGAGGAGAGAAAGAGTTGGCGTGCAAGCAAGTGCCTGTGTCACTGCTCGCCAGGTAACCGTGTCCCCTGTGTATTCAGGACCAATAGTCGTTTCCCAGGATGATGGACAGAAAAACAGGTGGCAGGCTGATAGCTGGCACCGTCTTTACTGAAATGAAACAGGGCTAACAGGGAAAGAGAAACTACCCCTTGAAGGGAAGAGGATTGCCGCGTCCCACGCAGCCAACTTGAACCTTGGTCGGAGTGAGGGAACGAGAGCTAGCCAGGGCTAGGGAGGACTGCACCCAATATGTGGCACACAGCAAGTTTATTTTCATCCAAGCTGGTTTACATAGTCTTATTTTAGCAATGATCAGCAGGTGACATAAGCTTCATTAACAATATTAATCATGGTGTGCAAGCAACTTTATTTTTACCAATATAACCTATTTTTCGGTTACTTCTTGCTTTTTGGTTCCTTATCTCAGCCCTGAGAAACAAAGAATGGAGATGTGGCCTCGGGCCTGGCCAAGGCAGACACAAGCCAATCCTCCCTTCGGTATCCTCTCAAGTCCAGCTGCCAGAGCATGGTGGCCCTCCAACTTTTCTCTCGAGGCAGGTTGCCAGAGCATGTGGCCCTTCGAGCCCCTTTCGAGGCTGGCCGCCAGAGCATGGTGGCCCTTCGGCCGCCTGTCAAGGTCTGCTGTCAGGAGACAGCTCACCCTCATGCCAAGTTTCTCCACACCCGTCCCTGTTTACAGGGACAGAGGCAGGAGGTGCCTAGGCCCGTCCCCAACAGAGGATTAACAGATGGGGGGAATAAAATACAAAGGCAAAGTTAAACATAAGCTCAGAGAATTGGGTGTGGTTCTGTGGAATTGGGTGTACTCCGGGGGCACTGTAGTGGGTGTCACTCACTGTCATAAACTCTCTGCGAGGCGAAGGACAACCAATGTCAAGCCTGAGCTGAGTGGAACTCTGGGAGGAGAGATGATTTAGTTACAGGTTGCAGGGCAAGGGCGCCCCTTCTGGTGCTGTCCTGCTATCTCTGGTGTCTCCGAAGCCCTCTTGCCTCGGGGAGAATCTCCAAGTATTATTCAGCAGTGTGGCACCATCCAGGCAGCTCAGGAGCAGTGCCAGGAGGGCATCCGAGAGCCTGTACTGTCCCCCCAGTCCTGTCTGCTGTATATTTAGACAAGTCATAATAAAAGCAGTGTGATACTGTCTCAAACACAGACAGCAAGTAAGAAAAATAGGATAGAGAACTCAGAAATGGAACTAAGTGGGGCTGGAGCAATAGCTCAGCGGATAGGATGTTTGCCTTGCACGCGGCCCACCCAGGTTCGATTCCCAACATCCCATATGGTCCCCTGAGCGTAGAGCCAGGAGTAACCCCTGTCTGTGCATTGCCGGGTGTGACCCAAAAAGAAAAAAAAAGAAGTGGAACTAGGTGTAAATAAGGGAACTTGAGAGGTGACGAAGAAGGAGAGGTGATGGGCAGAGGGGGGGCGGTGGAGAATGGTGACAGTGTGTGTAGTAGTAGATGAGGTTGATCCCTACCTGGAAAAAGTGAAACTGGCTCCCTATTATGGAGAAAAACTGCTGCTGAATCTCCACCAGGCACCGTCTATAAAGGATGCTCGAGCTTCTCAGAAATCAGATAAGGGAAGATGAAAACAGGGACAAGCTGGTCTTTGATAGCTGGTCAACTATAAAACTCAAAGTCAGGTTAACATCAGCTGGTGAGGCTGCGGGGAGTCGTGCCCTGTGCAGGATGATTGCATGAGCAGCTTCGCAGCTGTTGTGGACGCCGCACAGGCAGTACTTGGTCAATGAGCCTGGCATTCGACTCCTGGATGTCGGCTTTCCACATTCTTCGATATTCTTCGCTGCCTCCACAAGGGCACAAGGACAGTGGCACTCATGACAGCACTTTGAGCACCACGGGGGTGACTTAGGACTTGGAGCAATCTGCACATCTGTCCCTGGGCCTCTGGGTGGTCAAACTGAGGCGTGGCACACCCTGTGAAGGATCCTGCAACAATTTAGGAACTTAAGGGGCTTTACTAGGAAAGACCGGAGGACATAACACAGAAATACACAACAGCCTCTACAGAAATGATTTTCTAGAGTTAATGATATGAAAAGTGTTACCCAGGAATTTAAAATGCACGCATGTTAGAGAGGTAGTACAGTGGGGCCAACCTAGCTTCAATCGCCGACACCCCGTCTGGTTCCTTGGGTCCTGCCACATCTAAAGTGCTTCACACCTCCCTGGCACAGTGAGAACTGCCGGGAAGTTTGTCGTGGTTGCGGGTGCTGATGCAGGAGATTGGGGGTCCCTATCAAACAGGGAGACGTGAGTTCTGGGCACTCAGGGGGGTGAGGAAATCCTCACTATTGAAGGCAGACCCCTCAGATGAGCAGCCTTTGGCCTGGCAGGCATTTGGGGTGCTGGAGAGGGCCGGCCCAAGAGTGGGCTTGGAAGTAGGGGACATGTTTGTGTGGCTGTTTGCAGACAGGCTCCTGGCAGTGAGATGGCTCCGGGCTGTGCCCTGGGCTGGAACCCCAGCTTCTGAGGACAGAGTCCCGGTCAGCGCCCCTCCAGGCTCCGGGAAGGAGGCTCCCTGGTCCTACCCATCCTCCTGCCATTTAGCCAGGCCCAGGCCTCCTCCCCGGGCTGGCCACTCCCAGTACCCAGCACCCCACAGCCAGTGGGGAGGGAGGGCAGAAATCATCTTGCAGGCCGTGCCGGGTGGGCAGTTTTCCCAGAGCGAGGAGGGACCCAGTTGGCGGCTCCCGCAGACGGAGCTGCAGTGCCCAGATTGCTGCCTCCCTTGGCATATCTTCCCTCAGGCGAGGCATGGCTCAGGAGGAGGCCAGAGGGGTATCCTCCGTGCCAAGAGTGGGGCGCAGCCTGGCTCAGGCCAAGCCTCGACCACCAGCGGGCTCCGACAGAACGAGGGTCCACCCAAGCCGGGCCAGGCGGGGCCCGTGGGAACACCCCAGCTGGAGCCCCCACAGGTGACGCAGGGCTGCCCCGAGTCCCCACGGCCCCAGACCCAGGATCCCAGGTGACAGCAGGGTAAGGAAATGTGGGATCTGCAGAGGGCGGGGGTGGGGGTCGGGGTGGGGAGGGGCTGAGACGTCACCTCTCCCTCAGCATGGATTGTCCTGCCTCGCGTGACTTGAGTCACCCCGAGGCCCCACTCTGGGTGGTTGGGAAAAGGGAGGACAGGGCAGAGCCAGAGTCTGACTCAGATGCGACCCAATTCGCCCCTCTCAGGACACAGAGGCACAAGGAGACTCAGGAACCCCCTAGCTTGGAGCACGGGAGGCCGGGCCAGGCAGGCCTGAGGGGTAGTGTGCAGACTTGGCATGTGCAGACGTGGACGCAGGGAGGCCTAGAAGCGGGGTTCCAACTTGGGTATCCAGGGCTGGGGGCAAGCCGAGTGGAGGGGTCGAGCGAGCACTGTGCCCCCACGATAAGCCCAGGCAGGGCAGAGGAGAGTTTCCTGTGGGAAGATGCTCTTAGTCAGGGGTGGGGGCTGACTCCCCAGGGCTCCCCGCAGGCCAGTCCCAAGAATGTGGAGCGGGAGCGGAGCAGGGTGCAGGTCCTGCGCCGTGCCTTCCTGGCCCTGCAGGCCGCGCTGCCCGCCGTACCGGCCCGCACCAAGCTCTCCAGGCTGGATGTGCTGCTGCTGGCCGCCTGCTACATCGCCCACCTCTCCTACACGCTTGGCCTGGAGCTACCCTCCCAAGCCCGGTCGCCTTTCCTGCGAGGCCTCCGCTACCTGCACCCTCTCAAGGTGGGCCAGGGACTGGGGGCACCAGGGAGGGGGCAAGACGGGACCAGGGGCTACTGTGGGGAGATGGGGGGCTGGGGAGGGCACTGGGGATTGGGTGGGGGAAGGGATTGACTGAAGCTTGTTGCGTCCCTCCCCTGACAGAGCTGGTGTGAGAGCTGCTTCCAGCTTCTTAAGAAGGCGGGGGGGGGGGGGCTGGAGCAATACACAGTGGGGAGGGCATTTGCCTTGCACACGGCCGACCTGGGTTCGATTCCCAGCATTCCATATGGTCCCCCGAACACTGTCAGGAGTAATTCCTGAGTGCAGTAACTCCCTGAGCATTGCTGGGTGTAACCCAAAAACGGATGGGGTGTCCCTCAGAAGCAGAAAGCAGGAGGCCAGGGAGGGGCTCCCCTGCCTGTGTAAACACACAAAAAATAAAAAGCCGGCGGTCAAGGGAGCCGCAGCGGCCTATCTCTCCTGCCGCCCGCATTCGGTAGTCTCAGGCAGTTTGCCCACTCCAGGGAGGTGGATGGCGATGGTCAGGCGAAGGAAGGAAACAGGGGCCAGGCTGGTTGGTCTTAGCAGCAGTTTATTTCATGGAAGAGATGTATGTCATGGAGGCCTCAAGCATGTGCACCTTTGTTCTCTCAGCTTCTGTCCTCAGCCCCATCTCCCCAGGTTCTCTGATGCACGTGTCCCCTGAGAGCCCTGAAATCTCCCTCTAATAGTACCTCTAAAGGGCGCAATATAGTGATGTCATCAAAAGAAGTTACAGAAAGAACAT